>CAJNDT010000268.1:68320-256127 GCA_905221615.1 Symbiodinium sp. CCMP2592 | reverse complement strand
CTCCAACCTCGCAACCTCCTCCCAACCCTCTCCCAACCCCACTCCCAACCTCCTCCCAGCCCACTCCCAAACCTCCTCCCAACCCACTCCCAACCTCCTCCCAACCTCCTCCCAACCCACTCCCAACCTCCTCCCAACCCACTCCCAACCTCCTCCCAACCCACTCCCAACCTCCTCCCAACCCACTCCCAACCTCCTCCCAACCCTCGGCCCAACCCACCAACCCACTCCCAACCTCTCCCAACCCACTCCCAACCTCCTCCCAACCCACTCCCAACCTCCTCCCAACCTACTCACTACCTTCCAGTCCAAGCCAAACACCCTCCAAGACACACCTCAAGCCCTGCCTTCTTCCGGATGCAGGTCCGAATTCTTTTTGGGCAAGTAGCGGGGTCGTCTTCGGAAGGGCGGTTCGGGTTTCCTTAAGAATCCGGGTCGGCTTCGGGAGGGGCCCAAGTGCCGATTTCAGCAGTTATCTTCTTTAGTGCTCCCAACCCACTCCCCAGCTGCTCCCAACTTCATAACTCCCAACCCACTCCCCAAGCTCTCCCCAGCTGCTCCCGAAGCAATCATATCGCGGAGGCATCCTCTTATTTACTGAGAACACCTCCGCCGTAGACACCAGAAATATCTGCTGACTATAATACAGGGGCCTTAATAATTAGAATAGGGTTTTGGGGCCCATTTTATTATATTTATATGAAGGAACCACCAAATTAGTATAGGTAATTATAAAGGCCTCTACATTTCTTGGAGGCTGATTGGTAGTAACAAGTGGATTTACAAGTAGAGTAGCTCGAGTTATGCTTAACCCAAAGTGGGGGACTTATAACCCCACTTAATTATGTAATACCCATTTACCTCCAAGTAAACCCGTGGAAAGGAAATCTCGACACCAGGAAAGCTGCTCGCGCGCGATGTCGAGCATGAAGTCCGCGTTGAGCTTGATGAAGAAATCGTAGCCCACAGCGGCTTTGAAGTTCGTAATGTGGAGTGTCAAGGTTTCCTGCGCAGTAGGCTTTGAAGTTTGGGATTTGGGGTTCATGGTGCGCAAGGTTCCAGTTCCTGGCTAGGGGCGTTTGGGAGCGTTTGGCTTCGGGCATACGACTCAGGACTTTGGGCTGCGGCTTTCAGGGTTTAGGCGGGCTCAGCATCCTGACCGCATTGTACCCAAGGGGCGCGCACACCCGTCTAAACATTCTGTGAAGCGCGACAACACACCTTCAGACCACTTTCACCTAAAACGATACAAACCTAAGCCCAAAATACAAAACCCTAAACCCTCAACCCCAAGCCCTGAACCCTAAACCCTCAACCCAAACAAAAGGCCAAGGGGCGTTGAGGAGGTTCAGGGCTCCCTCAGCATCCCGGCGCTTCCGCCAGGCGATGAGGGATTGGAGGAAGGCAAGGTCTGGAGACTTGCCCACCTGAGTTTCATAGGAAGGTCGAGGTTTAAATTGGTTTCGTTTTTTGTTTAGGGTTTAGGGGGTAGGGTTTAGGGGGTATAGGGTTTAGGGTTTCGGGCTATATAAGAGCTTTATCAGGGCTTCATAAGGGCTTTATAATCGCTTTCTTTATAAGGGATTTATGAGGGCTTTATGGAGGCCCTTGCAGCGTTGCAGGAGGGTTCCTGCGGGGGCTTCTATCGGAGTGGTTCTGGAAGGGTTCTGTAGGGTGTTCTAAGCTTTGGTGGTTTAGTGTGTTTTACGGCTACCAAGACTTAGGGCTGTTACGAACTTTACCTGAACCCTACATGACCCACCTTTTTTGGCCTCCGTATTAGGATTTCCATTATGTTATTAACAAGTTCTGTAAAAGGTAAGTTCTTTAGGGTCCAGGTAGGATGTAGGATTTACAGTCAAGGGCTTGGTGTCAAGGCTGAAGCTCTCGACACAAATGCCCGCCTGCGGCGCACTTGAGCAATTTCGAAGCAAGGGACCACAAAATGGTCAAAGGGCAAGGATCCTTATCCTGCACCCAGAGACTCCAATATCCCTTAATTAAGGAATACTCCTTAAATCATATTAGTGATCCTGTTAGAATTTAGGGTATATTCCTTAATTAAGGGATATTGGAGTCTCTGGCAACTTTAAGGCCCCAGGCTCGAAACCACACTTCTGTGCCAAGACACGGAGATCTGAATCTCGCCCAGGAACTCCAGCTGCTCCTGGACGCGCAGCGGAGAGTTTTGAGGCTTTTGGGCCCTGCTGGGGCATAGCGACACGCCTGTGCCCACTCGGGTGTAGGGTTTAGGGTCTGGGGTTCAAGGCTTACTTAGGGTTTGGGGTGTGGGTTTTAGGGGTTGGGGTTTGGGTTTAGGGTTTGGGGTTTAGGAAACTCACAGTGCCCAGGCCGTTTCGGGCCTTGCAATCCAGACCACATGCACGCCTAAGAACCCAACGTAGCTAGGGCCGATTATCTTCAGACAACTACGACTTCGTGTCCTAAGCTCAAAAACAACTCACAGCCATCCTGCCGGGCGAATCTGATGCTCAAAATTCAGGCTCTGCATTTGGGTCTTCGGGTTGGGGGCGAGTCAAATGTGAGGGAGACTTCAAGGATCGGGTAATACTGGAGGGTCGGGGGGCTAAGTAACTGGTTATTTTAGAAATACCAATTAGGGTCCCTGTTAGGGTACCCCCTACTTACTACCTACTTACTAAGCCCCGCGACCCTCCAGGTAGAGAAGGGGCCTAACAAAAAGGGGGCTGAAAAGCTAGAAAAGGATTTGGTGTATACTTCGTACTTTTTGGCATCCTTACAGTCTGGGTCGTACATTTGATGATATAAATCCTGCATTACCCTAAGGACCCTAAACTATGGGAATTGTGGTATATTCCTTATTATGGGTAATGCTACCCATAATAAGGAATATTGGCCACAATTCCCATAGTTTAGGGCCCTTAAGGTAATTTGCATCATCAACAGTATGGAGCCCCACTGTAAACCCTGGACCCCAAGCCCGAAAACCCTAAACCCAAACCCCAAAGCCGAAACCCTAAACCCAACCGTGGGCCATAACTCACAGCCTCTGCGTCATCCAGGTTCCCCTCTTGGACGCGGCAGTTGATGATCCCAAAGAGCGCCCTGCGTTCGGCGCAGAATTTAGAGCTTGAGGATTTAGGGTTTAGGGTTCGGGTTTCAAGGTCATGGTTTACCGCGGAAAGCCCTCGGGTAGGGATAGGCTCCGGGATCTAGTGAAGATTGGGATATTGGAGATAGATGAGAAGGGCTGCTCCACAAATCCTCGATGGTTCGAGTGTGGAAAACAGTTCCCAAAGGGAGACCTTGCAAAAAAAAGAACACGCCGGGTTCTCAAGTATCTTATCTTCAAAGAGAGACCTAAAGGCAAGCCTGCATCCCGACAGTAGCAATTCCAAACCCAAGCCGCTCTGATTGAAATCCTGAACCCCGAGAGAGCTGAAGCCCTGAACCCTAAACCCTAAACCCCTAAACCCTAAACCCTAGGTCCCTGAAACACCAAACCTCGTCTTGCAACTTCGAGCCTGGGCCAGCTATCACCACAAACCATGAACCTTGCATGAACCCACAGAAGGACAACAAGGGTCAAGTGTTCCGGGTTGTTGATGTGGGGTTGAGGGGTGTCAGGTTCGATTTTGTCCCCACAGCGTGACGCTAAACCCGAAACCCGAAACTCTGAACTTTAAACCCTGAACCCTAAACCCCTAAACCCCTAAACCCCTAAACCCTAAACCCCTAAACCCCTAAACCCTAAACCCTAAACCCCTAAACCCTAAACCCTAAACCCCTAAACCCCTAACCCCGCCCGCCTCACATCCGTCTCATCCTTGGCCACGGCAAGGTGGAAGGTTTGCTCCGCTTGCGTCAAGGCGCCTTGCCTGGGCAGACTGGGTTCTTGTTAAGGGATCCAGGGGTTTATGTAGGGTCTTTTGGGAACTCTCTTCTCCGCATGCATATCATGCACGATTGTTTAGGGTCTAGGCGGTTTAGGGTTCAGTTACCATAAAAGGAACCAATATTGTTCAGTATAGACTATAGGTCCTTTTAATGGTAACTTAAGTTTCAGAACAAGAACCCAGCCTTTCTCTGCACAGGCACAACACGGTGCTAGGGCTTCTACCCTACACCCAGAAGCCGGGACTAGGGTTTAGGTTCTAGGGTTTAGGGTTTAGGATCGCACACTCGAAAATCTAAACTCGAAAACCCGCACCCCAAATTAGACCCTACACTCTGAGCTCTAAACCCGAACCACAAACCCTACACCCTAAAGTCCACAATCCGAGGTCATGCTGAGCCTGCCGCTGGTCCCACTACAGCTCGTCGCAAGTTCTTCTCTAAGTACTATAAGGAAGCCTAGGCAATAACATACGCGACTAATAAGCCTTCTACATTAACACTGGACATCTGGGCCCTCATTTAGAGAAGTACGTATGGGTGGTTGTCAAAATAGGGTCCCTTTTTGGGTCCCTGTTATAATGCGGCACCTCTTATTTAGGGTACCCAGAAAGGGACCCTAATTTTGACAACCACCCTTATCAGCCTATACGCAGTGATGCCTTCAACCCCCACCTGCCCTCAATCCCAAAACCCATACAAACCGTCATGGAGCCCAGAGCCTCCAATATCCCTTAGTTAAGGAATATACCTTAAATTATAATCGGATCCCTCATATGATCTAAGGAATATTCCTCAATTAAGGGATATTGGAGTCTCTGGGAAGCTTTAACGAAGCCGTAGCCATGTGGCATCATGAACTGGTACCCCAGCTCTGTCAGGTACTTCGCCTGGCATCTTGCTTCTAACGCCTATCGAAACCAGCCAGGACGAGGAGCATCTAAAACCCTGAGCCCTAAAACCCTAAACCATAAACCCCTAATAACCCTAAAACCCTAAACCCCTAAACCTTAAACCCCTAAGCCCTAAACCCTAAACCCCTAAACCCCCCAACTCAAGCCCTCAAGAAATCCGGCAGTATTTTGCCGAGGGCTTGGGTCAAAGAGCCATGCAACCAACTCTCAAGCTCTCTGTCCGTGGGCCTGGCCCCTACTTGGAGGTTCCTGGGTAGTTATAAGTAGGGGGTTTAGGGCTTAGGGTTTAGGGTTTAGGGGTTTAGGGTTTAGGGTTCCTTTAAGGGCTGTGTAGGGTTTAGGGTCCTCAGGGCTCCGGCGCAACTCCGCAAACTCGGCCGGGAAGTTTTACATTTCGAACTCTCGACCCAAACCGCTATGTAAAACGTGTAAACTACAGCCCGATACCCTAGGGGGACTTAGTAACTGGTTATTTTAGGGACTGATAAGTACCATAACCCCAATCAGGGTCCCTTTTAGGGTACTTATAAGTCTACCTACTACCCACTTACTAAGTCCCCCGGCCCTCCAAGTAGAGCCCCATACACACCCCCAACCCTTCAGCCTTAAACGATCCCCTGAGCCCAGAACTCTAACATGGAGGCCTTAGTACCTAGACTAATCCGGGCCTACGGTTTGGAGACTGCGATACTAGGGACTACAAGGGAGTGGTATGAATGACATAGCAAGGCTGCTAAACCCTACATCCTAAGCCCAAAACCTGAAACCCCAAACCCTACAGAGAAAAGATGACAAGAATGATGCTGCGATAGCAACCACGAAGATGGGGAACTCATACCCCCTAAACCCAAACCCCGCCTGGTCTGGCGCTGAGTCAGTGCACCGTTTGATCATCTGCTGCGTGATGTTTAGGATCCTCGGACTAGCCAGGCTCACATTATCAGGGATCCATGAAGGGATTCGCTTAAGGGGTTTAGGGTTTAGGGTTTTCGTTTACTTACCTTTGGTTAGTAGGGAATGGAAGAATGGTAGTAATAGTAGTTATACTTGTAACCCATTCCTCCATTCCCTACTAACCAAAGGTAAGTTTAAGGGGTTTAGGGTTTAGGGTGGGTGGTGGACTTAGGTGTAGACTTGCGGGATTGCTGTTTTAGGGTCTCTTCAATATATGTTTAGGTTTCTTTGGTACGCTGTCCGGTCTGGAACCCAGCTTTTGGGGTTAGGGGTTGAGTACATTGGGGTTACGGTTTTAGGTGATGACAGTTGGGGCTCATCAAGAATAAGAATACGGTTTTAAGGGTGTATAATGAACTACAATTGTATTCGGGACTATAAGGGGATAGCATTATATACTAGTTCTTCGTACTTCTATAGTAGGTGGGCGGCGGGTGGACCCCGATAGGCTTAGTAGATAGGGTTGATGTAAGTGTTTCGGGACTCTAAGGGGGTACCATATCGGAAGGACAAAAGTTTTGAAGTTTTGACCCACTGGACCTTTCTTGTCTTAAGACGTCTTGTGGAGTAGCAGAGTGCCGAGGCCTGTCCAGCGGAGTATCGCATACCCCGTGTTACTTTTTCTACTGTAGTGTTCCGGAGGAATAGGAAACTTTCGTCCTGCCGCAGCATCACTCCTGATCCACTAGGCTGGCCCTTTAACGCCTCCTCTGAAGCCCAATAAGGGCAAATACCACATACTGCGCTATCCCGCCAGAGTTCCAACTCTTCGCACATTGAGTGGCCTTGTTTGGAAAGCCCAAAACCCTCGGCCCCCATCCCGAGGAAACCCTGTGTGGGTTGATCGGGCTTTACAAAAGGTGTCTAAGCTTGATGATCCCGCATTATAGGCGCCTTAATAATTAAAATAACTATAATAAGGAACCCGCAAAATAGTATTGGTAAGTATTAAACCCTAAACCCTAAACCCTAAACCCTAAACCCTAAACCCTAAACCCTTTAAGTGGTGTTGAGGGTTCCCTATACTGGGCCGTGCTTGGCGACAACAAGTCGTTTCAACCGCGGCCTAGTTTTCAAGGATCCCTGCTTTCGGGATCCCTTTTAACGAGCACCTTCGAAGGACCACTGACTATTGCAATGCTAAGCCCGAAACCCTAAACCCTAAACCCGAAGCCCTAAACCCTAAGCCCTTAGCCCCGTCACCGCTCAATCCTAAACCCCAAACCCCCCAGACCGGCTCCCGAAACCCCTCAACCCCACACCCAAATCATAAACCCTAAAACCCTAAACCTTAAACCCCCAAGCCCTAAACCCTAAACCCCTTTAACCCTAAACCCGAAACCCTCGCGAGGCAAAAACCCTTAAACCCCTTTAACCCTAAACCCTAAACCCCCTAAACCCCCGAAAACCCTAAACCCCTTAAACCCTAAACCCTAAACCCCTTAAGCCCAAAGCCTGCTACGATGTTCGCCGAGGCTCGCTTTGTGACGGCCAGCGAGCCGCGAGAAGAGCTGCGCGCAGGAGAGAGCCTGGGAGTTCAACGTCGGGGGTCCGAGGCGCTTGGGGATTCCAGGGTCCCTTTAAAGGGATCTATAGGGGTTCTTTAAGGGTTTAGGGTTTAGGGCGGGTTTTGGGTCCCCAGAGACTCCAATGCCCCTTAATTACGGAATGTACCTTGAATTGTGGTCGGATCCCTAACATGATTTAAGGAATATTCCTTCATTATGGGATATTGGAGTCTCTGGGTCCGAGGCGAAGGTTTATAGGGTTTATAGGGTTTATAGGGCTTATAGGGTTTATAGGGTTTATAGGGCTTATATGGTTTATAGGGCTTGTAGGGTTTATAGGGTTTGGGGTTTAGGGGTTTTGGGTTTAGGGTTTAGGGGGGTTAGGATATATGGGGTTCGAGGTGGGTGTTTAGGGTTTATATATATATGTATATATATAGGGTTTGGGGTTTAGGGGTTTTGGGTTTAGGGGTTTAAGGTTTAGGGGAGTTTAGGGTTTAAGGTCTAGGGTTGAAGAGGCTAAGGGTTTAGGGTTGATAGGGTTTCGGGTTTTGGGGCTTACATAAGGTTTAAGGTTTGGGGGTGAAGAGGTTAAGGATTTAGGGCTTAGGGTTTAAGGATGAATTGGTTACGAGTTCAGGGTGTACGTGACGGGACTGCGGATATAGTGTCTTGGATGCTCTTGCTCTCACGCTTCGATCTGATAGGGCTTGGGTTTGTCAGGACTGATGCTGACGGTTTCGGAGTCGAACAAATTAGGGCTTATAGGGTTTATAGGGTTTAGGGCTTATACGGTTTATAGGGTTTGGGGTTTATATGGTTTATAGGGTTTAGGGCTGATAGGGTTTACAGTTTCGGAGTTGAATAGATGGGCCTGGGTAGCTAGTAATAATATTCCTGAGGGTTCCTGCATGTGCTGTTACTATCATACTATGTCAAACCCCAGAGACCCTTTGATCTGCGCCTCTAGAGTAGGGTATCCTAAAAGCAGATCTGGCGAACCCTTTGAATTCTTGCAAATACCCTAAACCCTAAACCCGAAACCCTGAACCCTAAACCCGAAACCCGAAAACCCTAAACCCTAAAACCCTAAACCCCAAACCCTAAACCCCTAAACCCCTAAACCCCTAAACCGATAGCGCCCACCAGAAGGAGCTCATGAGGTCAAGCAGCTCTGTGTCAGTAAGGCTCGATCTCCAGGCTTTAGAGTTTAGGGTTCAGGGTTTAAGGTTTTAGGGTTTAGGGTTAGGGGCTTAGGGTTTAGGGTTTAGGGTTAGGGGTTTAGGATTTAGGGTTTAGGGTTCAGGGTTTAAGGTTTTAGGGTTTAGGGTTCAGGGTTTAAGGTTTTAGGGTTTAGGGTTCAGGGTTTAAGGTTTTAGGGTTTAGGGTTCAGGGTTTAAGGTTTTAGGGTTTGGGGTTAGGGGCTTAGGGTTTAGGGTTTAGGGTTAGGGGTTTAGGATTTAGGGTTTAGGGTTCAGGGTTTAAGGTTTTAGGGTTTAGGGTTCAGGGTTTAAGGTTTTAGGGTTTAGGGTTCAGGGTTTAAGGTTTTAGGGTTTAGGGTTCAGGGTTTAAGGTTTTAGGGTTTGGGGTTAGGGGCTTAGGGTTTAGGGTTTAGGGTTAGGGGTTTAGCGTTGAGGGTTGAGGGTTTAGGGTTTAGGGTGGGAGTGTAGGTTTAGGGTTAGTTACCACGGCATGGTGCATACGTTCCCAAACCTGCTTCCATCAGCAGCACGTAGGCTTTCATTGTTCACCTTGCCCATCACGCCGTTGCGGATTTCATCTTGGACTCGTCTTGCAATTTGTTGTTGGATTTGGCTCTGGCTTCTTATGTACGGATTTTGGATCCGGCAGCAGCTGCACATTGCAGACGCGGACATATGCCTGCCAGGCTGTCAAAACAAGGCGTCATACTTGATCTTGATGTTTTCACGCAGGACCTCGTAGAGAATTGAACCGTCGTGGCCGGCAAGAGTGAACACCGCCCAGAATCATACCAGGTCGAGCACAGGCCCGTGGTTTGGAAGGACACTCTACCTCTGTTCCTGGTTACTAACGTTATGACAATAATGCTTCGGTTCGGTGATTCTGCCTTGCAATATGGTTAAATCTCGTTAGATGACAGTTCTCTACACCTGGCAGAAGAAGATGGCAGTTACTTTTATGCTTCCCCTTTTCATCCGCGGATAGCGCTGCAGTAAGGCCCTCACCAGGTCGTGGTTCCGCGGCTCCAGCTGATTGAGAGCTGCCACCAACTCCTCTCATCACATACTTCGAAGCCTAGGATACTTAGAAAGTCGGTTATAGGTAGGGTTATTATAGTTGGCGCAACTCCACTTAAGGTACTTATATATAACCCTACTTATAACCTACTTACTTAGTCCCCTGGGCCTCTAAGTAGACTGCAGATTGCTTTACAAACTGCTTCTGTGGGGAATTGGTAGCCGGGGCTCTGGGTAGCCATTTCCGCCCCACTCTAGCACGGAGCCCTCAATCCTACACCCTAAACCCTAAAGCCTAAACCCTACACCCCAAATCCTAAACCCTAAACCCAAACCCCTAAAACCCAGATGATGAACCCGAAACCCAGAGCCTTGCTTCCGAGGAAAAACTCAATACTATACCCCAATACTGTGGCGATTCTCCCGACTCTCAAATCCAAGTCTTTCCCAGAGTTTAGGGTTTAGGGGTTTATTGTTCGGGGCGTGGGCGTTTAGGGTTTATGGTTTGGGGCACTAGAAAGGGGTTTAGGGTTTCTGGGGCAAGGCTTAAGCTCTGACCGGAAGCCCATTTTGCCTGCAAAAAGTTGTCGGAGCTGCATACGAAGGGTGTCGAAACTCTACCCCGAAGTGACCAGAGGCTCCACACGCTAAACCCTAAACCCTAAACCCTAAATGCTAGGGATTTGCAGCTCATTGGATGAATTAGCGGCTCGGGGTTCGGCAGTTAAAGATATTGGATATGCAAGTTTAGGGCTTTAGCGTCTACGGCTAGGATTGATATACCCTGAAACCCCCAAACCCCTAACCCTAAACGCTAAGCCCCAAATGATATACCCCTAAACCCCTAAACCCCTAAACCTAAGCCCCAAATGATATACGTGTTCCTGGAGACGCTCCGCCGCTGCGTCGCATCGCGACTCCCGAGAGAGGAGGAAGAGGACGTTGAGTCGCAAGGCTTCCTGATGCTTGCTGCTTTAATGCCTACTTAGGGGCCCTGGGGTTCCCTTTAAAGGGCTCCTTTTCCGCCGACCCCTGCGGGCGGCGCCCGTGATATCCCGAGAGGTGTCCGCACCCACACCTTCCACCGCCTCCACCGCTCTGTTCAGAGAGTCTTTCTCCGCTGTAGTTGTAGGTGTTTAAAGAGTATGTAAAGGCTGCCAATGTGTGCCCGGACCTCTCCGCGCCCCCACTGCCCCCACCGTCCTCACCGCCCCCACCGCCCTCACAACCTCCACCACCGCCCTGTTTAAAGAGTCCTTCACCGCTGTATTTGTAGGTGTCAAAAAAAAATAAGAGTATTTAAAGGCTGCCAATGTGTGCCCAGACCCCTCCGCGCCCACACCGCCCCTACCGCCACCGCCGCCCTTACTTTTACAAAGTATTTAAAGGCTGCCAATGTGTGCCCGGACCCCCCCGCGCCCCCACCGCCCACACCGCCCCCACCGCCCACACCGCCCTCACCGCCCTCACCACCCCCACCACCTTCATCCCCCTCCACCGCCTTCACCGTTCCCGCTGTATTTGTAGGTGTTTAAAGAGTGAAGAGTATTAAAAGGCTGCCAATGTGTGCCCGGACCCCCCCGCGCCCCCACCGCCGCACACCGCCCCCACCGCCCCCACCGCCCCCACCGCCCACACCGCCCTCACCGCCATCACCGCCCTCACCACCCCCACCACCTTCATCCCCTCCACCGCTTTCACCGTTCCCACCGTCTCCACCGCTCTCACCGCCCGCTGTATTTGTAGGTGTTTAAAGAGTAAAGAGTATTTAAAGCCTGCCGATGTGTGCCCGGACCACCCCGCACCCCCACCGCCCACACCGCCCACACCGCCCCCACCGCCCTCACCGCCCTCACCGCCCTCACCACCCCCACCACCTTCATCCCCCTCCACCGCTTTCACCGTTCCCACCGTCTCCACCGCTCTCCACCGCCCGCTGTATATGTAGGTGTTTAAAGAGTAAAGAGTATTTAAAGGCTGCCAATGTGTGCCCGGACCCCCCCGCGCCCACACCGCCCACACCGCCCACACCGTCCCCACCGCCCACACCGCCCCCACCTCCCACACCGCCTTCACCGCCCTCACCACCCCCACCACCTTCATCCCCCTCCACCGCTTTCACCGTTCCCACCGTCTCCACAGCTCTCACTGCCCGCTGTATTTGTAGGTGTTTAAAGAGTGAAGAGTATTTAAAGGCTGCCAATGTGTGCCCGGACCCCCCCGCGCCCCCACCGCCCACACCGCCCCCACCGCCCACACCGCCCTCACCGCCCTCACCACCCCCACCACCTTCATCCCCGTCCACCGCTTTCACCGTTCCCACGTTCCTCCCGCTCTTCTTACCGCCCGCTGTATTTGTAGGTGTTGAAAGAGCAAAGAGTATTTAAAGGCTGCCAATGTGTGCCCGGACCCCCCGCGCCCCCACCGCCGACACCGCCCACACCGCCCCCACCGCCCCCACCGCCCACACCGCCCTCACCGCCCTCACCACCCCCACCACCTGCATCCCCCTCCACCGCTTTCACCGTTCCCACCGTCTCCACCGCTCTCACCGCCCGCTGTACTTGTAGGTGTTTAAAGAGTATAAAGAGTATTTAAAGCCTGCCGATGTGTGCCCGGACCACCCCGCACCCCCACCGCCCACACCGCCCACACCGCACCGCCCCCACCGCCCACACCGCCCTCACCGCCCTCACCACCCCCACCACCTTCATCCCCCTCCACCGACACTGTGTGCCCGGACCCCCCCGCGCCCCCACCGCCCACACCGCCCCCACCGCCCACACCGCCCTCACCGCCCTCACCACCCCCACCACCTTCATCCCCCTCCACCGCTTTCACCGTTCCCACCGTCTCCACCGCTCTCACCGCCTGCTGTATTTGTAGGTGTTTAAAGAGTAAAGAGTATTTAAAGCCTTCCAATGTGTGCCCGGACCCCCCCGCGCCCCCACCGTCCGCACCGCCCACCCACACCGCCCACACCGCCCCCACCGCCCACACCGCCCTCACCGCCCTCACCACCCCCACCTCCCCCTCCACCGCTTTCACCGTTCCCACCGTCTCCACCGCTCTCACCGCCCGCTGTATTTGTAGGTGTTTAAAGAGTAAAAAATATTTAAAGGCTGCCAATGTGTGCCCGGACCCCCCCGCGCCCACACCGCCCACACCGCCCACACCCCCCACCGCCCACACCGCCCTCACCGCCCTCACCACCCCCACCACCTTCATCCCCCTCCACCGCTTTCACCGTTGCCACCGTCTCCACCGCTCTCGTAGGTGTTTAAAGAGTAAAGCGTATTTAAAAGCTGCCGATGTGTGCCCGGACCTCCCCGCGCCCCCACCGCCCACACCGCCCCCACTGCCCACACCGCCCCCACCGCCCTCACCACCCCCACCACCTATTTAAAAGCTGCCGATGTGTGCCCGGACCTCCCCGCGCCCCCACCGCCCACACCGCCCACACCGCCCCCACTGCCCACACCGCCCCCACCGCCCTCACCACCCCCACCACCTTCATCCCCCTCCACCGCTTTCACCGTTCCCACCGCCTCCACCCCTCTCACCGCCCGCTGTATTTGTAGGTGTTTAAAGAGTCAAGAGTATTTAAAGGCTGCCAATGTGTGCCCGGACCCCTCCACGCCCACACCACCCACACCGCCCCCACCGCCCACACCGCCCACACCGCCCTCACCGCCCTCACCACCCCCACCACCTTCATCCCCCTCCACCGCTTTCCGTCTCCACCGCTCTCACCGCCCGCTGGTAGGTGTTTAAAGAGTAAAGAGTATTTAAAGGCTGCCAATGTGTGCCCGGACCCCCCCGCGCCCACACCGCCCACACCGCCCACACCGCCAGCCCCACCGCCCACACCGCCCTCACCGCCCACCCCCCCACCACCTTCATCCCCCTCCACCGCTTTCACCGTTCCCACCGTCTCCACCGCTCTCACCGCCCGCTGTATTTGTAGGTGTTTAAAGAGTAAAGAGTATTTAAAGGCTGCCAATGTGTGCCCGGACCCCCCCGCGCCCACACCGCCCCCACCGCCCCCACCGCCCACACCGCCCACACCGCCCACACCGCCCCCACCACCCACACCGCCCTCACCGCCCTCACCAACCACACCACCTTCATCCCCCTCCACCGCTTTCACCGTTCCCACCGTCTCCACCGCTCTGACCGCCCGCTGTATTTGTAGGTGTTTAAAAAGTAAAGAGTATTTAAAGGCTGCCAATGTGTGCCCGGACCCCCCCGCGCCCACACCGCCCCCACCGCCCCCACCGCCCACACCGCCCACACCGCCCCCACCGCCCACACACCGCCCTCACCGCCCTCACCACCCCCACCACCTTCATCCCCCTCCACCGCTTTCACCGTTCCCACCGTCTCCACCGCTCTCACCGCCCGCTGTATTTGTAGGTGTTTAAAGAGTTATAAAGAGTATTTAAAGGCTGCCAATGTGTGCCCGGACCCCCCCGCGCCCACACCGCCCCCACCGCCCCCACCGCCCACACCGACCGCCCCCACCGCCCACACCGCCCTCACCGCCCTCACCACCCCCACCACCTTCATCCCCCTCCACCGCTTTCACCGTCTCCACCGCTCTCACCGCCCGCTGTATTTGTAGGTGTTTAAAGATTAAAGAGTAATTAAAGGCTGCCAATGTGTGCCCGGACCCCCCCGCGCCCACACCGTCTCCACCGCTCTCACCGCCCGCTGTATTTGTAGGTGTTTAAAGAGTAAAGAGGTTTTAAAGGCTGCCAACCCGGACCCCCCCGCGCCCACACCGCCCCCACCGCCCCCACCGCCCCCACCGCCCACACCGCCCACACCGCCCCCACCGCCCCCACCGCCCACACCGCCCAACCGCCCACACCGCCCCCACCGCCCCCACCGCCCACACCGCCCGCCACACCGCCCACACCGCCCCCACCGCCTACGCCCACACCGCCCCCACCACCCCGATCGCCCCCACCGCCAACACCGCCCCCACCGCCCTCACTACCTTTATTGTCCTCACTGCCCGCCCCGGCTTTGCGATGCGCCGCCGCGCGCGCGACTTTTTTTGTCGTACCATCCCATGGCCACAACTGCACTGGTTCCGTATCTTAAGCATATCGAATACAGCCCTCCTGCTAAACTCGGTTTTGTGCGGATGCCTTTTGCCTCTGAGTCACAAGGTTGCTGAAACATGCGCACACAATGTCCGAGAGCTGAGCACTGCGTCAGTCCGAATACTTCGCCGCATCAGTCATGTGCTCATGCTACTCGTGCCAGTTACAAGACTTGCAGTGGCTGCTTTCAACACCTGCTGCGTTCCTTGGATAGTCACCTCTCTTCTTTTGGGGTCGGCGGCAGTGGCGGCAGCCCATAAATCGGGCAGCGCTTCGCTGCCCTGTATGGACTGAGCTATGGCTCAGACGAATTGCCTTCTCCTGCGAAGCAAAAGCCACGACGGCTTGTGCCGCCGACCCGCCGCCGACCCCGCATCATCGGACCTCCGTTTCTCCATCGGGCCGCGCGGGCCCTGGCCCGGAGGCGTCTCGGAACGCGCACGCGCTTCGCAGCCATTCCCCACGGCATGGCGGGTTTCGGGGCCGCCGTGGACGACCCCAGGAGGCGAGCCGGCGAGCATCATGAGCACTCGGGCGCCCGCAACCGGCCCCGCGGCGCGAAGTGGGCGCGAAGTGATGATTTCCAAGTTTTTGCGTGGGTTGCGGAAGCCCCAAAAGGGCGCGCATCATCAGCATCAGCGGGGTCCGGCGGAGGGCGGATGCGGGCTACATGGAGGGCCGACGAGGGCTAAGAGCCTAAGATCACCCATAAGTTGTGCACTTCGGGCCTACGTCACACTTTTTTTCCGGTGTCGAGCTGTCGTTGTCTCGGCACCGTCTGGAAATTTTGACCGTGTCTTTCCCGTTCCCCCGCTACATCCGCTGACAACAACTCGCGCTGCCCGCACCTGGGCGCAGCCCCTAGAATAAAGGAGTCTATAGGGGCTACTATAAGAGATCTTTCGGGGTACTACTTGGAGGGTCGGGGGACTTAGTAGCTGGTTATTTTCAGGACTTATAAGTACCATAACCCTATACATACTTACTAAGTGCCCCGACCCTCCAAGTGCTGCTTTAATGCCTGTGTCACTATACCATAATATACTAGAACATACCGTAATACCATCTACTATCATAGCCTATCATATTCAATAAGGTACTCTGATATACTGTAGAGTTTGAGTTGCTTTCCAAGCCGGGCCGTTTACGTCCATCGGAGCTCAAAGCTTGGGTTGTAATTCGGAGTCCAGGCTGCACAGTCAACGCCAGAAACCCTCAAGCCCAAAACCTGGCATCCAAGTGTCGAGGAAAAAAGGAATCATGACTGTGGCTAGCAGCTAGCATGCGAGGAGCAGTGAGTAGTGGCAGTTGTGGTCGTGGTCGTCGTCGTCGTCTTCGTGCTCGCAGTCGTCGTCGTCGTAGCCCTGAATCCCTAAACCCTAAACCCTCAACCCTAAACCCTCAACCCTAAACCCTAAACCCTGAACCCTAAACCCTAAACCCTAAACCCCTAAACCCTAAACCCTAGAGCAGCAGCAGCAGCAGCAGTCGACTCAAGCTGGGAGTCCCTACAATTCTGCGAACCCTGGAAACCCTAAATAGAAGCCCCTTACAGGTGGGTAGTTCTTCTTCCATAGTACTCCCATAAGACCCCCTTTACCTTATGGGAGTGGTATGGGAGGCTTATGGGAAACTACCCACCTTATAACTACCCACCTGTACATGTCTTAGACTAAAGCCCTCAAACCCTGAACCCTAAAACCCTGAAACCCAAGAAGCCCCTAGATCGAACAAAGGCGGGTAAACCCTATATCCCAAGCCCTGAAACCCTAAAGCCATAAACCCTAAACCCTAAAACCCCAAACCTCAAAACCCCAAAACCCTAAAACCCTGAAGCCCTACTCCCTAAACCCTAAAACCCCAAAAGCCCTAAACCTAAACCCCTAAAACCCAAAAACCCTAAAACCCCAAACCTCAAAACCCTAAAACCCTAAAACCCTGAAGCCCTACTCCCTAAAACCCAAAACCCCCAAAACCCTAACCCCTAAACCCCTAAAACCCTAAAACCCTAAAACCCTAAATCCCTGAAGCCCTAAACTCTAAACCCTAAAACCCTGAAGCCCTAAACAGTATTAACTAGGATACCCAGTAACCTAAGAATAAAAAGGGGTAACTTTATAAGGAACTTAGGACTACAAAACGGGAATAAGGGTACTACTGGGCATCCTAGCCCCCAATTTTCGGAAACCCTAAACCCTTTATAGAACCCTTATAGATCCCTTTAACGAGCCCTTATAGATCCCTTTAAAGGTACCCCTACTACTGGGCCTGAAGCCCTAAACCCTAAACCCTAAACCCTGAACCCTAAACCCTAAACCCTAAACCCTAAACCCCTGAACCCTAAATCCCTGAAGCCCTAAAACAGGAATAACCGAAGGAAGGCGGGAGTCGATGTTGTTGGCTTCCTGCTGCTGCAGTCGCCCGGCCGCCTGCAACAGATCGAAGGCTCAGAGCAGGAGGGTCCTAAGGGCCTTTAGGGCTTTAGGGTTTAGGGTTTAGGGTTTAGAGTTTAGGGTTTCGGATTTAGGGTTTAGGGCATTAGAGTGCTGGGGCTTTGGAGTGTAGTTTGGGTTTTGGGGTATCCAGGTGTTACGGTGCTAGGATTGCAGAGTTTGCGGTTTAGGGATACAGCATGTGCGCGTTGGGGCACACTTGGAGGGTCGGGGGACTTAGTAAGTAGATAGTAACTAGACTTATAAGTACTAAGTACCCTAAATAGGATTGGGGTTATGGTACTTATAAGTCCCGAAAATAACCAGTTACTAAGTCCCCCGAACCTCCAAGTACTCCAAACCCTAAACCCTAGACCCTATACCCTTAAAGAATCCCTATAGATCCCTTTAAAGGAAGTAGTGTTTACCCTAAACGCTAAGCGAGGCCAGCACTGCTTCAGTTGTCTGGGTACCCAGAGAGCCCAATACCCTTCAACTAAGGAAGCCGTACTGTTAAGGCCACTAGAATTCAAGGCATTATTGAAGCTAAGTATTTCTACTGACACAGAGAGCCCAATATGCCAATATCTCTTGAGGAATATACCTAAAACCATCGTATTAGGGCAAATATAGTTTAAGGTATATTCCTTCATTGCAGGGTATGGAGCTCTGTGGGAAAGGCAGTATTGAAAACATGACGCCTCATGTACACCCCGTTCCCTTTAGCTGGCGTTGGTACCTCATGTTGTCATGCTTGCTCACTGATGACTGGCTGAGATGATGATGCTTGCGACAAGTATGATGATGAAGGTCGTGGTGACAGGTGCTTAAGCGATCTGGTTATGATGCTGGCAACGGTTTCGATAAGAACGACAACAACGATGCCGGTAACAAGACTTAAAAGAATAAGACAAAGATGATATGATGATGCCCTGATAATGACGACGATGAAGATGATAAAGATGATGATGATGATTGCACCGGACTTAAGCACGGACCGTTCCACTCAATGACCGAAGCACAATACGCGGTAGCCAAGCGCGCCTCAAGAGCTTGATCCCAGTCTGCCGTCATCATCAGCGTCTTGGCCTAGCAGCTTCAACTCAAGGAAATTATGTATGTAAAGGTGGTGTGGATGCGTGTTGCTGTTATTCCCCGCTGGCGCCATCCTACTGTCCTAAAAGCTTGGCGTTGACGACCATGCCGGAACACCATCATACCAGGCAAAGTGTCGATCTTCAGCTCACAGTGAACACTGGTGTCATCCGTTCTGCTCTCAGCATCTTCAACAACAACGACGGCATCAATATCCTTGTGGTCATCAGTCATCATCGTGACACCAGCATCTTTACAAACAACATCAGGCAACAGTATCATATCACCCTCACAAAAACATCATCATCATCATCATCATCATCATCATCATCATCATCATCATCCTCATCATCATCATCACCATCATAACCATCATCATCATCATCGCCCCAAATATACGAGCTCTCACGCTGCCTGGTGCTTCCATCGTAAGAGAATCATGCGTGCCGTGGCATCCATTGAAGAACGTTCGTGTCTATGCGGTGAGAGGGCGGGGTTTGGACTCCCACAAAACATGTCCACCCAGTCTGGATCTTGAAACTAAAACCAAGAAGGGTTGGAACAAGACAGTTTCGACAGGAATTGTAAACCATGTGCGCTTCCATTCCTTGCATCCTCACCATCATATTCGCCAGCGGTTTGTTCTCTTCGGTGCGATGCATGCAGTTGTCTTGTAACTCAACCGCAAATTGAGGTCCCTTGTTCATAATTCGAGGTTCGCGGGTTGCTGCAAGTTGCAAGTAGGGTTATAAGTCCGGTAATATGATTTGTGCTTACAGTCACCCTACTTATAAGCCCACTTATAACTACCAATGAACCCCCAAGTACCACCACATCCGGCAGCACTGATGCAATGCAAGACTGGCACACCCCTTCGCGCCGCAACATCCCTCACTGCACGGCACACGTCAACAGCATCCTCATGCAGCACGACAAATCTCTCAGAGGGGACGAGTAATTACTCATACTATCCCAGGGTCCCTATATCCTTACAGCACAAAATGTCCCAACACCGTGTTCGAATTTCTCAAGATCCCTACATTACAGCTTTCGACGCTATGGTCATTAGGGATTCTGGAAAAGACCGTAAACCCTACACCCTAAAGGGGTCTGGCCTTCTCGATGAGAGCCGGTAGAAACCAATCATGCATCACGATGACCTGCCCATCTTCGGGTTCCCACTCCATGCTTTAGGCTTTGGGGCTTAGGGTTTAGGGCTTGGGTTTTAGGCTTAGGGCTCGGGGTTTAGGGTTTAGAGAGTTTGGGTTTAGTGCTTAGGCTGCTAGGTCCAGACCACCAAACATGACCGAATCAATGAATTAGCCGTAGTAGTAGTAGTAGTAGTAGTAGTAGTAGTAGTAGTAATAGTAGTAGTAGTAGTAGTAGTAGTAGTAGTAGTAGTAGTAGTAGTAGTAGTAGTAGTAGTACTACTAGTACTAGTACTAGTACTAGTACTAGTACTAGTAGTAGTAGTAGTAGTAGTAGTAGTAGTAGTAGTAGTAGTAGTAGTAGTAGTAGTAGTAGTAGTAGTAGTAGAAGTTGTTGTTGTAGTCCAGTGCTGAAACACTCCCAAGCCGCAAGCCCTTCGCCCCTCGACCCAAAGTCCGATCCAGCCTTTGTACACATGGGGGTTTCCGAAAATAAGGGGCACCTTATTTACCCTAAACCCTAAACCCTAAGTCCTTATAATAAGGATCCTACTATTTAGGGTACTAGATTGGGGTCCCCTGTTTTCGGAAACTCCCACATGCAACTCTCGCCCTTAATTGAACTTTCATGAACCATGCCTCTGTCGACCTGAACCCTGCAGCCGAAGCCTTAAAAACAAACGCAGATCGGAGGCGAACCCTAAACCCTAAACCTAAACAACAAACCCCAAAACCCAAAACCCTAAACCCAAACTCTAAACCAGCCTTGTTTAGGGCATCCAGGGCTTGGGCCCACTGGCGCTTTCCTTCCAGGACCTGCGCCGAAGCTCTTCAAATCTGGTGGGCTTTGGGGGGGGCGGGGGGCGGGGGGTTAGGGTTTAGGGTTGAGGGTTTAGGGTTTAGTGGGGTAGAGGGGTTCAGGGTTTAGGGTGCGGGGGAGTAAGCTCAAAAAAGTTGGAAACCCCCAATTAAAGACAACTTGCGTTGTGATTCCCTTTATATTACTCTTAAGGATTAAGGCTATTGGGTTGGCAACTTTTGGGCTCATACTGTCGGGCCTTTGCTTATGAGTTTTGGGATTGCAGGGCAGTGATTCAGGGCTTCATGGCGTAGCGGTTTAGGGATTTAGGGTCTTGGGTCCTTGAGTTTGTGCGATGTCTTCGTAGGCCTCTCCGAACTTACCCTAAGCCCTAACTTACGGGTTTACAGTAAAAGCCAGAAAGTTGGAATATGATTCTCCTAAGCCCTTGCCTTTATGGTAAATTATAAGGTATCCTACCCTGAAACCATATTCCAACTTTCTGGCTGTTACTTTAGACCATTGAGCTATGCTTTTCGAATTTCGGGGCTCAGTAGGTTCGGGCTTTGAGCGTGGAGCTTCGGATGCCCGCAACCTGTAAGATAGGGAATACGACCCAGATAGCCCCATACCCCTGAATTTGGGGAGTATACTTTGGGGCTTAGGGTTTAGGGTTCAGGGACCCCTGAATTTGGGAAATATGTATTCAGTTATAGGTGATCTAATACGATGGTTTCAGGTATAATCTTTAAGGGGCATTGGTGTATTGGGCGCTCTGGGTTAATAACAATAAGGCTTTGCGGTCCACTGTGGTCTAACTATACGACTA
Organism: Symbiodinium sp. CCMP2592; assembly: GCA_905221615.1. NCBI lineage: Eukaryota > Dinophyceae > Suessiales > Symbiodiniaceae > Symbiodinium > Symbiodinium sp. CCMP2592. The sequence continues at coordinate 235,242 of CAJNDT010000268.1, read as the reverse complement.
TACATGCAGAAACCCAAACCCCAAAGCCCAAAACCCTAAACCCTAAACCACAAAATCCTAAACCCCCAAAACTCCTAAAACCCTAAACCCCTAAAACCCTGAGCCCCAAACCCCTAAACCCTACACCCCTAAACCGCTAAACCCAAGAACCCCGAAACCCCTGAACCCCTAAGCCCTAAACCCCTAAACCCCAAACCCCTAAGTACTAGTTCTTCCGACCCTCACATATCAGGCATCAGCTCCACAGACCCCAAAAAGGGGCCCTTAGCACCATGCTGAAAACATGGATGTGTCTCAGAAGGGGCCCCCACCCTGTAATAGTGACTATAAGGATTATATTAGGGCCCTATTATATTCCGATTATACCACTATTGCAGGGTGGGGGCCCCTTCTAATGGATGTGTCCATAATCTTTTGGCGATCTGTTATAACAGAGGTGAAGGAGGAAAATACTATTTAATCGGCTGGAGCTTTGTTACAACAATTTGTTAAATAGGAACAAGCCATGCAAAAACAAGCAAATAACAATAACAGCACTATGAATAATAACAATAATAATAATAATAGTATTAATAATAATCATCATAATTATATTTATTGCTGATACTATTATATATTATTATTATTATTATTATTATTATTATTATCCTCCTTCTTTTCTTGTTTATTCCTGAGAGCACTATAAAGACCAGGCCTTTGCTTTTCCCATGAGGCCGTCGAGGTTCTCGAGTTCGGCGCCCGTGCCGCAGGCGCTGTCGAAGTGAGCTCCACACCTCCGCGATGCTGGGTGCTTGCTTGGGTTTAGGGGTTAGGGTTTAGGGTTGAGGGTTTAGGGTTTAGGGTTTGGGGTTTAGGGTTTAGGGTTGAGGGTTGAGGGGTTAGGAGTTAGGGTTTAGGGTTTAGGGTTGAGGGTTTAGGGTTGAGGGTTTAGGGTTTAGGGTTTGGGGTTTAGGGTTTAGGGTTGAGGGTTGAGGGTTTAGGATTTAGGGTTTAGGATTTAGGGTTGAGGGTTTAGGGTAGCTTGTTTCGGTACTTAGTTGGAGCTACCATAATAGGGAAGCCTTGTTATTCACTATAGATCCCTATCATGGTAGCTTACATTAGGTTCCCTAAAACGGACCCAGGTTCACGGAAGCGGGCGAAGGAACATCAGGGCCAGGTTCGGGAGATCCAGGTAACCATAGCTCTACTATAGGGGCCTTAATAAATTAGAACAGGGTTTTTTGGGTCCATTATACTCTATCTATACTAAGGAACCCCCAAAGTGGATTGAGGCCCCTCCACTACAGAGGGCGAGACCCATGGGCATCTGACTTGCAGGCAGTTTGAACCTTGGAAACCGGGTTAGCCGCTGTGGGGTTCACGGTTTAGGGTTGGCTTAATGCTTAAGGCTTAAGGTTTCGGCCCGCATCATCCAACTCCCCTGCATCGCAAGGCACTGTTCCAAGTAGGCGTTGCTTTGCTTGCCGCTCGCAGCATTAGCCTCGGCTGGGAACCCTAAACCCTAAACCCCTAAACCCTCAACCCCTAAACCCGAAACCCCTAGACCCTAAAACCCCAAGCCCTGAAACTCCGACCGCTTTCGCATGGCTTCCGTGGCTGCAGGGCTCTGACGCCCGGCTAGGGTTCAAGAATGTAAGGATGCTTAGAGTCTCTTATAACAGTTCCAGGGGCTTCGGGTAGGATAATTTAGGCTTGTTTGGAGTCTCTTATGTAACAAGGAAGGGTTTAGGGTTCGATAATTGAGGATTGTGCGGAGTCTCTCTTTAAAATGTGAGGATTTAGAGTTCCATGATTTAATATAGCGGCCTTAACAAGAAGAATAGGGTTTTGGGCCCATTATGCTATAATAACAAAAGGAAAAACTAAAATAGTAGAGGTAGTTACTAAGGTCACTATATTAGGGTTGTCTTAAAGAATGTAGAAGGTCGTTTCGAAGCCTCTACAAGGCTGTGCAGGGTCGCATTCAGTCCGGGGCTTGCTGAAGAAAGCCTCTATGGCTTTAGATAGTTTTAGGGTTTGGGGTTTAGGGTTTTGGGTCTTGGAGTTTAGAGGTTTGGGGTTTAGGGTTTCGGGACATTCTGCGGAAGGATGTTGCAGCAAGGTGCGGTTACTTTAAGTGTTGTTACTATTACTACTGCCACTGTTGCTATTATTACCACTAATCACTATTTCTGCACGAAAACACTCGATAAGTTTCCACCAGCCCAGACCTAAACCCTGAGCCCTGCCAGCCGTAACTCTTTAAACCTGAATCGCAAGCCCCAGAACTAGTTAGGTCCAAGACGGAATAACCGGGTACTTCTGGGGTCTAGGGGCCCGAAACCCTAAACCCGGCTGATGCTGATTAGCAGCTTTCCGCCCCGCTGCGAATGCGTTCCAACCTCTGGCCGCGCAGACGGCCGCGCTGCTGCTGCCGTCCATGGCCGTAAGCATCTGCAAGGGCTTCGGACTTGGGGAGGGCTTCGGACTCGAAGAGGGCTTCGGACTCGAAGAGGGCTTCGGACTCGAAGAGGGCTTCGGACTCGGGGGGGCTTGCAGGGTGGGTGCAGGGCTTAGGGTGCTGCAGAAGTCAGATTAAGACACGGGCTCTCTTTTACAGGGATTAAAGTCGGGATCCTGATATTAGGCCCCTTAAAGAAAGTGGGCTGATGAATCGGAGGTCTACATCAGCCCAGATTCAGGAGAGTGCCTCAGCATTCTCGCAGGTTATCCTCCATCCCGACACGGGAAACTCCATCACTGAAGAGCTCACATCGAGTCGAGGGTTGAGCGGTTGGGGCAACCCGGAAGTCTGCGCTTTAGATCTACTGGTTGCTATACGAGGTTTCCGAAAATTAAGATACCTTGTTTTGGGGTCCTTACAATAAGGATCCTACTATTTAAGGTACTATATTACGATCCCCGATTTTCGGACACCCCCATACTGGCAATTGTATGAAGATCAAGGTCGTGCTGCTGGCATCTGAACTCGTTGGATTACGGTTGATATGTATGGTCAGCGTCCATTCCGTTGTGCCTGCCATTCCTGATGGTGATGCTACCCTTGTCACTGCATCTAGCATTCCGACGGTTATCAGTTTATCATGCACATGAACCACAAAAGCAGCACAATTCGACAAGGACTGTCAACAACAACAGTGATAAGTAAAGACGACACTGTGACATTGCTACTCGAACTACTCGAACTTCAGAAGCAACCGCAGTAAGCAATCACTGACAATAACAACGAGTGGCTTGCATTGAGGGTTCAACATTTTTCAAGCGAAGCCTTTTTTCAGGATCGACAAGGAACCCAAAATCGGAGGATTGCCCTTTAAGAACTACCCCTGTGGCACCTCCTGGGCCTTTTCCACCTCTCCCACCATCGTGTAGAAGCGGGCAGCTAGGACCTTCCACGAATGCGGAAACGGGTTTTGAGGGTTAGGGTTTAGGGTTTAGGGTTTATGGTGACGGGAAAGATGGCCGCCACAGAAAAGGGCTGACGCAGGGCATTTCCGGAGCGCTGGACTTTTAAGCATCCGGGGGTTTCCGAAAATTAGGGGTACCTTATGTTGGGGTCCTTTTTCTGTAACAAGGATCCTACTACGTAGGGTATCTTAGGGTCCCCTATTTTCGGAAACTCCCCTCTAATCTTGGTTTCCAAGCTTACACCCTTGGACTGGAGGTGGCACTGCGCCCCGCATGGAAATTCCGAGCAAGCACATAGAACCCTTGCGACGCCCCCTGGTGGAACCCTCCGGTTGAACTGCTTTAAGCCCTGAAATGGAGCCCTAAACAAATACCCTGAACCTTGAAGCTTGAGCCGCATTAAACTAAACCCTACGAAACTCTGCTAGAGCCTACTGAACCCACTATATAAACCCTACCAAACCCTATTCAAAACTACTAAACCCTACTAAACCCTACCAAAACTCTACTAATTAACAATCACCTACTAAACCCTTGTAAGTCCTCCTAAACCCTAAACCCTACTAATCCGTCTCCTAACCCTTGTAAGTCCTAGTAAACCCTAAACCCTACTAATCCGTCTCCTAACCCTTGTAAGTCCTAGTAAACGCTAAACCCCACTAATCCGTCTTTCAATTTTCAGATTGCATTCGCCGCCTTGGTGGTCTCGGGCGCCGAGGGGAGCTCCTGGGAGATGCGCACGGACATGTCCCGCACCTCGGAATTTCGGGTGTTAGGACTTGGAGTTTAGGGATCTTAGGACTTCGGGGCTTTAGGGGTTTAGGGAGCTTAGGACTTTGGGTTTAGGGGTTTCGGGGTCTTAGGACTTTGGGTTTAGGGATTTCGGCGTCAACTGGTTTAGGGGCTTAGGGCTTGGGATTTAAGGGATCTGGGGTCTTAAGATTTAGGGTGCGAGGGATTTGGGGTCTTAAGGCGTAGCGGTTTGAGGGTCGTGGGGTTTGGGGTCCAGGGCTTGCGGCTTAGAGTTTAGGGCCGTTGAGGGTTTAGGGGTTTAGGGTCGTAGGGCATAAGGTTTGGGTTTCAAGGTTCAGGGGTTTGGGGGTCTTACAGCTTAGAGTTTAGAGTTCAGGGCCGTTTACCGTTTAGGGTTTAGGAGTTAGGGGTTTAAGGGTTTAGGGCCGTCTAGGGTCTTAGGATTCAGGGTTTTAAGGCTTTTTCGGGTTTACGGTTTACGCCCGATTTGCGTCGCCTGAAGTAGAGGTCTCAGCATCTCCATAGTGGCACTTTCCACGCCGTCCGCTGTGAAAACCGACGCCCAGGTCAGGTCGACGTTCGGCTCGGCTTGTGTCTGCCGTTTTGCCAGCATGAGACTTTTGAACACCAAAGCAGGCTACAACTGTTGGTGCCGCCAGATGCATAAGGTGCAGAAATAAATTGCAGGGACCTCTGGCCTCTCAGCTCTCGCAAGGATGCACAAAAAAGCAAACTTGAACATGAGCGTAAGAGCTCAACCATCACAGCAACAAGGACATGGACAGCAAAACAACGGGCACAGTCACAAGGACAAGCAGAACAGGAGTGGTCATCACTCCTGATACAGAGCTTAACTCATGCTAGCCGCAGCCACATCGCATGTAAACTCGAGACACACTAATCCCCAGACCTTATAACCTAAACCTCGAACCCCCATGTACCTTGCACCCTGAACCTCTAAACCCTAAAGATCGTCATACCCTGTACGCCGTACGCTGAGCCCTAAAGCACACCCTTGACTTCGAAACCCAGAAGCACGAAAGTCTAGATATATACATATATACTGAAATAGAAAAGCTGGCGAAATCACCAAACAGATGTAACTCGTCTATGAAAACTGCTTCTAAACAACCTTGAACCCTAAACGCTAAAATCTAAGATCTATATCCTAAACCCTAGAACCTCAGGACATAAGAGACGAATTGAAAAGATATCTTCCAAATCAAAGCTAAGAACGTAAGAGCAAACCCTGAACCCTAAGCTTCAACTGTCAGGACATAACAGGCAAATTGAAAGAAAATGACTCCAGAAGCCCTAAGCTTATTAAGAGCAAAGCCGAAACCCGAAACCCTGAGCTTCAACCCTGAGCACATAAGAACAAACTTGAAAACATGTCTCTGGAGCCGTGAACCCTAAACACCTAGGGTTTAGGGTTTAGGGTTTAGGGTTTAGGGTTTAGGGTTCCCTAAACCCTAAACCGCTGGAAGCCAGGGTGCAGCATCGTGGTCGACCATTGCCAGCTGCTCGTGGAAGTAGCAGAGGGCGACGGCAAAGGGGAGCCCCATGTCACCTAGGGTTTTAGGGTTTAGGGTTTGGGGTCTTATGGTTTTTGGGGGGTAAGCACTGCAAGCAGGATCCAGAGTCTATCCTTATATAGCATCTGAGCCCCCGCCCCAGATGCCCTAGCTCTCACGAGGGCTGCTGCATTTGCCTGTCCTCCCAAGTCCAACGCGATCAAAACCTGTTTCCATTCCGGGGAGCTTAAAACAACCTAAACCACCCCGAAAACCTCTTTGAATCGTAGCGCCATCAACACCCCCTGCCTCCTCCCGCACCCCCCCCCCTCCCCCCTCCCCCAATCAGCCCAGATCCGCCTCACAGGAGAATGAAAAATCCTTTTCAAACCCTCTGACCCAGAGACTCCAATATCCCTTAATAAAGGAATATTCCTTAAATCAATATTAGGGATCTTATTATAATTTAGGGTATATTCCTTAATTAAGGGATATTGGAGTCTCTGGGGAGCTGAGTGATGCCAAGGTACGCTTCTGGAGGCAGCCTTCGGCCTCGAAAGAAACTTGGGAGGGTCTTTAGGGGACTTAGGAAGGGCTCCTTTAAAGGGGAGTCTAAGGGTTCCTTTAAAGGTCTCTATAAGGGTAGTTTAGGGTTTAGGGTTCAGGGACTTAGTAAGTAGGTAGTAAGTAGGTTTATAAGTACAAGGGACCCTTATTGGGGTTATGGTACTTATAAGTCCCTAAAATAACCAGTTACTAAGTCCCCAGACCCTCCAACAAGGCTCTCTGCAAGGTTCCAGGATTTTGAACTCGCGGCCCGTTGTTCTCATATTCTGGATACTACCCTTTGGAGAAACTCTAAGGCAGCATCAGAAAATCAGAGTTCCAAAAACGACCCTAAAGTTAGAAATCTCACGACACCCCAACAAGTTGCTAAATACCAAGACTAAGAGAAAGCCCATTACAGGGGGCTACTTGTTTTCTCAAGCTCCCAGGCGAGCTGGGCAGTCGAAAATAGAATAAGCAGCAAGCAACGAAAGCGACAAAAACATCAGCCCTTGGCCCAGTAGCGATACTGCGGAGACTCATACCTATAATGCTCCTACGTCAGATTCACAAGTACAACAAGACTACAAGTAAGCGTAGTAGCGGCAGCCATGGTTTTGCTATGCTAGAGGTGCAAGAAGGAACAGCATCAACATTCATAACAAAGGCGAGTTGAAGATGGCTACAAGCAGCACTGTTCGCTCGGCAAACTCCTTATGTAAAGGCATTCGTGGTTTACCCAAACCCCTAACTAAACCCCTAAACCCTAAGCCCCTAAACCCTAAATGCCTAAACCCCTAAACCCTAAACCCCTCAAGCCTAAACCCTAGCTGTGTCAGGCCTCCAGGATTGCCTCTCGAGTGCTACCCTCACGGTGCAGCGCATAGGCCTGACACCACTAAAGGTACGTCACAGTCCCAGAGACTCCAATATCCCTTTAGTTAGTAAGGAATATACCAAAATTTATGGCAAGATCCCTTATATAAATGATTTTGAGGTCTGTTCCTTAATCTATATACCTTCATTTATGGTAGGATCCCTTATATAAATGATTTTGAGGTATATTCCTTAATTAAGGGATCTATATACCTTCATTTATGGTAGGATCCCTTATATAGATGATTTTGAGGTATATTCCTTAATGAAGGGATCTTGGAGACTGAGGGGGCAAGGCTTTCGAGATTGCGAGGCTTCGGATGCCGTAGTTGTCAGGAGTAGCGGTTTAGGGTTGGGGGTCTGATGGTTTCGGGGCTCAATTCTAAGCGCAACCATTTACGACTGGGTTGGGGCGGTAAGGAGTTTGGGCTTTTGCCGAGTCTTGAGCTTAGGAAAACGGCTTCGGCTGTTGAAGGCAGTCTACTTGGAGGGTCGGGGGACTCAGTAACTGGTTATTCTATAAGTACCATAACCCCAAATAGGTATGGTACTGATAAGTCTACTTACTACCTACTTACTAAGTCCCCCGACCCTCCAAGTGAAGGCAGTCTACGGCATGGTGGCGACTTGCTGCTCCAGCACTCTAGTGCTGTATGGATTTGTGGGCGCGGAGAAAAGCGGTCTGGCGTTTGTCGTTTCGAGAGTAATAGAGGTTTTGGGCTTTGGGGTATACTGGATTATATGACTCCGAATGTATTGAGAAAGCCTGAGGTATGATGTTAGTCGTTGTTCCGACCCCTATTAAGATCCTGAAGTCAGTGAATCCGCCTTTTTTTGATTTCGAGCATCCAGCCCTGACCTCCAAGAGAAAACTCCCCGAAACCCTAAGCCCTAAACCCGAAGCCCAAGCCCTGAACCCTAGACACTAAGAATCTAGAAAACCCTATAAGCACCTACAGACCCTTCTGAAACCTCAAAAAATCCATGCACCTTCCAGAGATGCATTGGCACATCGCCAGTTCGCCGACCCTCTTCGTCACAAAGGGTCTGGACCTTGTTGTAGTAGCCTTCTCCTGGGCTCTTTCTAAAGCTCCTCTGAAGGGGTTTAGGGTTGAAGGGATTCCTTTCAGGGCTCCTTTAAGGGATTCTTGCAAGGGCTCTTTTGAGTGTTTCATAAGTGGTTGCACCGTAGGGCGGAAGGCTTTTTGAAGGCTCCAAAAAGGTTGACCTAAGGTTTCCCCAGAGAGCCCAATACCCCCTAATTAAGGAATATGGCTTAAATTATATAGCGCTTCATATTATGATTTGATATATTCCTTATTTTCGGGGTATTGGGCTCTCTGGGTCTATGACTTGTTGAGGATTTTGGGGCCTAGGGGTTAGGGCTTCGATGCCTGGGTGGGCAGGTACCGCAATTGAAGCTGCATGTCTTGGACCGTTCAGTGCCCAAAGACACCGAAGGTTGCGTGACTGCATCCTAGCGACGCGCATAGTATAGCGCCAGGGCCTCTCGCGGCAGAAGGGTGGCCGTGGGTTTCGGGCTTAGGGTTTATGGTAGCAAGCAGACATGCGCCCTTGGCAACTCGTCTGCAGCAGCCCAAACGGATCAAACACTTTGGCAGTCCCTTGGCGACAGCCATCCTTCTTGGACATAAACCACTTCGAAGCTTGGGAGTACAGGATTTCGGTACACTGAACTGGAAGGCCGGAAGGAAGGACAATCAGCGCCTGCGCATGCGTCGTCATGGCCGGCACGCTTCCGCCGCACGGCAGATGGATCGACTATGCACGGGCCCGTGCTCTTACGTGCTTGGGGGTGGCTGGGGGGTAATTACGCAGATTTCGTGGTGCATTTCTGCTTGTTGTCAGAGTTCTAAAAGTGGTTGCGTGTCCATGGAACCAAAAGCTTGTATCTAGCACTTCGACAGCCAGCGGTCGTTGCCAGCAAGCTGCCGAGAGCTACGTGCTTCAGGCTCAAACTTCCATGCTTTCTAATCACATGAATGTCTGGTGTTGTTTAAACCAGATTTGCATCCAGTTTCTCAGCCTGTTGAGGCTGCTGACACTTGAGGTTGTCTGTTCCCTTCAGAGTTTTGAGCAACAGAACGGAGGCACATGCCGATTGAGAAAAATCGATTCGTCTACTGGACACGGCAGTTGTCCCAAGCTCGGCTTTCAAACCAGGAGCCTATGCTCGTCGGAGTTTGCGATGAAAGCAGTTAGCCCCAGAGCACCTAACCTTAAAGGGAACAAGTTACGGTCCCCCACTAAGTCAACCAACCAACACCCAGGGCCTCGGGAGATAGTAGCGATATTGGGTTTAAGGGCCGCGGTCAGGGGTTTCAGCGTAGAGTTAGGGTGTGAGGTTTCTCTTTAGCTCGTTTCCTCCAGAGGCAGCAGAAATCCACAGCATCCAGAAAGGTCGATTGACCATTTTGTATTCGGAAGTTTCTAGCGCACTATAGGAGCCTAAGTACCAATACTATTGTGGTGGTTCCTTATTATGAATATAGTATAATGGGCCCAGGGTTTCTTAATCAGGTTCCTACATTACCTAAAGACCGAAACCATCAAGAGCCCGTTTATAAACTATGGAGACATAGAAACAGCCGAAAGTGATAGACCGGAAAGCGTTCCTACTACTGTCCCAGGTGCAACCTCAAGTCAAAACCTGAACCAGGGTCTAGGGTTTTTTTTTGGAGCTCCTTTTCTCCAAGCCCGAAGGTCAGAAGGGTCTAGGGTTGAGGGTTTAGGATTGTTCAGGGCTCAGAGTACTTGGAGTTTTAGATTCAGGGTCGAAGGCTTCGGGAGCCGGCAGGGCCAAGAACCACGCTTTGCGACTGTTCCTACAGCTCCGGGTTGGGGATACTTGGAGGGTCGGGGGACTTAGTAAGTAGGTAGTTAAGTAGAGTTATAAGTAACCTAAAAGGGACCCTAAGTGGGGTTATGGTACTTATAATGTCCCGAAAATAAGTAGTTACTAAGTCCCCCGACCCTCCAAGTGAAGTCCAAACTCGAAACCAAAAACCTAAAACCCAAAACCGGCCAGGGCCTATTGTGAAGCAGAGGGATCGGACCAAGGGCCGTCCTGAAGCTTTTGGATCACGGGGCACCGAAGAAGCCGGTGGGGCATGCAAAGGTTTGGGATTTGGGGTTTAGGGTTTAAGGATAAACTCTAAACCCTAAAATCCTAGGGCTTACCCTTTGCCATGGGTTTTGAAGCAAGGGACTCTGCACTTCCCAAAACGACGGACCATTTCGCAGCTTTTGCATCTTCAGGAAGAACCACACCCCTCGAACAAGGCAGCTACTCGAGTCCCTCCCTTCTTCCCGGGAGCTTCAAGAAAAAGGACGCAAAAAGTGAATACTATCGGGGGGGTTAGGCTTTAAGCCTCCGGGCACCGTGTGTTCAGGGTTCGGGATTCAGGTTAAGGGTTTAGGGTTCGGGCTTTCAGCATTAGGGTGTAGGGCACAGCCCCGCCGTCCAAAACATACACGTTCATCCCGAAACCTAAACCTTGAACCCTTAACCCTTAACTACCAACTTTTCAATGCCAAAGCCTGATTCCTTTATCAGAACACATCCACAAAGCCTATGAGCTTTAAACACTGGACCTCGAAAGCCCAACACCTGTCAAATCAAGAAGATGCCCTATTTCAGAATATGCAGCCCCTTCTATTTTAATTTATTCCTCAATCAAGGGGTGTTGCGCTTTCTGGGAAACCCTAAACCCCAAACCCTAAAACCCTTAATCCCCAGAACCTAGACGCTCAAACTCTTGAACCCGAAAAGCAGTAAACCCTCAACCCTAAATCCCTAAACCCTAAACCCCAAATAATAAACGTTAAATCCAAAAGCTAAACCCCTTACGTTGACCCTAAATTTCTGAAACATCTTACAACTTTCAAGCCCCTAAAGCCCCAAACCCCAACTTGCAAAACCCGAAGTCCTCCCTTATAAGAGGAACCCTTAAAGGAGCCCTAAAACCTAAACCCTTAAAGGAACCCTTAACGGAACCCGAAACCTTTAAAGGAAACTTATGTAAGCTTTAAAGGAACCCTTAAAGGAACCCCTAAGGAGGCCCTTAAAGGAATCCTCAAAGGACTCCTTAAAGGAACCCCTATAAACCCCAAACCCCAGACCCTGAATCCTTCATAAGGGTTCCTTATTATGGTTTCTGTATAAAGTTCCCTAAAAAAAAGCAAGCCTTTCCGGCTACAGGTAAGCTTTAGAGGAACCCTTAAAGGAGCCGCAAAACTAAGTCCCCCGACCCTCCAAGCGGAGGAACCCTCCTCCCCAAAGCCCCGCTGCCCGCCTTCCTGGGGCCCGCGATCGGCCTCGAGGGCTTCCCAAAGAAGATCCCTGGCCTGGGGTTTAGGGTCTCTTTTAAGGAGTTTGGTGTCTTTTTTTAGGGGTTTAGGGCCTTTTCTAAGGAGTTTAGGGTCTGTTTAAGGCCTGCTTTTAGAAGGGTTTAGGGCATTTTTTAAGGAGTTTAGGGTCTTTTTTAACGGAGTTTGGGGCCTGTTTTTAGAGGAGTTTAGGGTTGAGGGTACAGGGTTTTGGGTTTAGGGTTCAGGATTTAGGGATCAGGGTTCAGGGTTTAGGGTTGAGGGTACAGGGTATAGAAGGGTTTAGGGCAAGTTTAGGGTGTAGGCTTGGCGCGGATCGGGGCCTTGTCTTCTCAGGACTTCTGCTTTTGGGAGCTGAGAAGGCTGCTAAGCTGGCTGTTTACGAGTTAGGCCTTTAGGGCTTAGGAGGGCTTAGGAGCTTAATACAAAGTCTCGGTTACCCAGAGGCTGCAAAACCCCTTAGTTCAGGAATATACCTAAAATCATTGTAGGAACCCTAATATGATTTAAGGTATAATCCTTGGAATACTGGAGTCTCTGGGTATAGGGGCGTCTCCAGCTCACCCCGACAATTACGTGCGATCTGCGTGCGGGTGTTGCGCTGGGGGAAATACCGCTCTCAGGTTTGAAGCTTTCTGTTTCGGCTCATAAAGCTCCACCGTAAACCCAAAACCTAAACCCTAAACCCTATGCTTACGGGTTTAGGGTTCAGGCTGCAAGTAGCTCAGGGCATAAGCTCAGTACGTACCCATGAAGGTAGCTTGTATAGGGCCATTCCTAAAGAATCTGCGTGAGAACCTCGTCGAACTTCAGAAACTCGTGCTCCTTCCGCCTCTCCTGACAAGCATCTCAAGCTAAAGTTTCATACGTAGGGTTACGAGTTTGGAAATTCGGGTTGAAAGTTTGGGATTGGGATGTAGGGCCAAGGGCGAAGGCAGGCAGCGTCACAAGGCAAAGTTGGCGCATGGCTCAGCGAGGTCCACTTCTTGGAACTCAGTCGTCCTACTTGGAGGTTGATGGGTGGTTATAAGCGGGTTATAAGTGGGGTAACTATAGTCATAAGCTATAATCAATAGGGCCTAGGGACTTTTGACCCGACTTGGAACTCCCATGAACCTCCAAGTATCTCCGGTATCTAACTTCGGACTGAAGAAGTGAGCTCTGCACTTGAAGAGTTTGGGGCTTCGGGTCTAGGATCTGAGGTAAAAGACCATGTCCATCGCCATGTTCTCAAGTGCGGGGTGTAGGGTGTATGGCATGGTTGCACGACATAGGGTTGCCAGCTTCGGATGTCATCGTGCGCACCACACAACGAGATCACACAACGAGAGCACATAGACGATTGAAGCTAGTGTAGATGTAGTCCGAATAGGGCTTTGAGGATGCAAACTAGCAAAAAAAAGCGCGGTCGGCGTCTGAACCCCACAAACCAGGCAAAAAGACCGAACAGCAAAACGAATCTCCTGGACTAGACGTGTAAGCCCGACACCCTTAAGCCCTAAACCCTCAGCCCCAAATCCTAAAACCCTGAAGCCCTCAGCCCTCAAACTAAACGGCAGCAGAGCATGTGAGCTTCAGTAAATAAGGGCAGCTTCGAAAAGTAAGATGCTGATAACGATAGGGGCCTTCATAATTAGAATAGGGTTTTATACTGTATTAATGGTAAGGAACCCCCAAAATAGCATCGGTAATTGTTTGGGCCCCACGAATTACCACTCCAATAAAACTGAAATCATGAATCTCGAACCCCTCAACCCCAAATCCAAATCCCTAAACCCCGAAAAACCTATACCCCTGGATCTCTAAACACTGAAGCCCAAGTCTAAGAACCCTTGGGCAACCCTACTCCCCTCCCACAAAGCCCTAAGCCCTAAACCCCAACCCTAGGGTTTAGGGTTTACAGTAGAAGTCAGAAAGTTGGAACATGGCTTTAGGAGGATTAGTGCTAGGATCCCTTATACTTTACCTTAAGGGCATGAGGCCAATGATGTTCCAACTTTCTGGCTTCTACTCTAGGGTTTAGGGTTTTAAACCCCAAGTCTAAGAACCCTTCGGCAACCCTACTCCCCTCCCACAAAGCCCTAAGCCCTAAACCCCAACCCTAAACCCCAAGTCTAAGAACCCACCCCCCCAATACTCCCTAAGCTTCCCTAAGGTTCCCCAAAGCTCCCTAGTACCCTCCCCCCTTGAACCACCCCCCCTTAAGGATCCTATAACCACCCCTGATGGGGGCCCAAGTTCTTGGTCCTGCAGCGTCTGCTCCAGTGCCAAGAAAGCGGGCTCAGAGCTTCGCCGTTCTATCCTGGCAGGCTCTCAGGGGTTAATACGGTTTAGGCTTCGTTTAGGGCTTAGGGTTTAGGGTTTAGGGGTTTAGGGTTTAGGGTTTAGGATTTAGGGTATAGGGTTCAGGTTATTGGATTTGGTGTTCAAAGTTTAAGCTTCAGGGTTCAGGGTTTAGCGTCGTAGTTGGAAGAGGGCTCCTTTAATGGGTCCCTTCAAGGGGGCACTCTGAAGGTCACCATTGGGGATTTCGGGGGTAGGGGCACAAACAATTAGACTAGGCTTTTGGGTATGTTATAGTTATAGTTTAAACACTGCTAAAAGCCCCAAGACATGTGCAATTGGCTCGACCCCAACATGACACACTCTCATAGTAGAATATGAATAAGACTACGAATCAAAGAAGCATGAGCTTGAGCCTGAGCAACAGCATGAGCAAAACAGTAGTCATATGCGTGATTGTCAAAATTGTGGCCCTTTTCTGGGCACCCGAATAATAGGTGCCGTATTGTAATAAAGTCCCAAAAAGGGACCCTAATTTTGACAACCCCCAATATAATTAAAGTAAACTCAAAGTCGCAGTGACATGTCAAGTGATGACACTACAAGCGAGAGTACTAATGATGCAAAAGGCACGGCTATTCCTGTTGCATGAACCCCTCCGGGCGCTGCGTTACAAGTGGAGGCCTGGGTTGTGTTTGCCAGGACCTGACGTCAACCGACGTCAAACCTACTTGGAGGTTCATAGTTAGTTTTAAGTGGGGTTATAAGTCCCCAAATATGGGTTATAAGTATAGATACCCTAGTTATAACCCTACTTATGACTACCCATGAACCTCCAAGTAGGCCGCCCGAAGCATCGGAATCAAAAGCACGTAAACACAACCGAAACGTGTAGCCTTGTGCTTATATCCACTCAGCCCTAAATTGCTAAACCCTGCAAGCCTACAGCCCCAAACGATAAGACGCTACAGCCCCAAAAACCTTCAACTCTTAAACCTTAAAGTCCCAGAACTCAAAAGCCCCAAACCCAAAGCCCTACAGCTTCCATCTTTTCGCTGAGCTCGTCTAGAGGAATCTCTTCGATCTCCTTCGCTGCTCAGTGCTGGTTGGCAAGGATTTCCGCTTTGGCCCTCTGCTGGGCTTCATCCAGATCACCTGGGGCCCGACCTTCTTCTGCAGCACCCCTAGACCCTAAACCCCTAACACCTAACCCCTAAACCCTTTTAGGGTGAGTGCTGAGGCCGAAGGCTCCAATACCCCTTAATTAAGGCATATACCTTAAGTCATATTAGGAGTCCTACTCTAACTGAAGGTATATTCCTACTAGATCCCGTTGTAGGTAGATCCCCTTATAGATCCCCTTAAAGATCCCTTTAAGGAGCCCTCGAAAGGGGATAATTCCTTAAATTGAAGGAGTTTCGGCGGCTCTGGCCAAACGGCCGCTTCTTCTTGCGGGATCGCGCATTTGCATTAAGGAATGTTACCGAAATAATGGGTTTAGGGTTGTGTTGGGTTTCGGGTTTCGGGTGTTTGTTACTAATTGAGGTTAGGCTTTAGGGTTTAGGCTTGTTTAGGGTTTATAAGGTTGTTCAGGGTTGCGGGTTTAGGGTAAATAGGGGGAGACATTACTGTACCTAACAGATCGCTTTTATGGTAAGTAGCTTAACTAAACCCCTTGACAAGAACCCGATCAAAGTCTCGGGAGTGTTTTTTGTTGTTAGGTTTAGGGTTTAAGGTTTAGGGCTTTGAGTTTTAGGGTAGTGCAGGGTCTTCGGTAGGGTTTAGCCACACCAGCCCAAATGGCCTCGAAGCACGCACTCTAAACGTTAATCTCTAAACCCTGAACCCTAAACCCTAAACCCTACTAAACCCTAAGCCCCAAAATAACCCACCCCTAAACCCTAAACCCTAAACCCTCCACGAACTCTGATCCAGCCTTTCCGATGAGGGCGCGAGGAAAGGGCAACACCAGCTCTCCGATGCCGGCTCGGCCCTGGTATGCAAGGAAGAGCTGACTGCTTGGAGGGTCGGGGGAATTTGTGACTAGAAGGTGTTCCTTTAGGGTTCCTTTAAAGGGATCTATAGGGATTCTATAAGGGTATAGGGTTTAGGGTTGAGAGTACTTGGAGGGTCGGGGGACTTAGTAACTGGTTATTTTAGGGACTTACAAGTACCATAACCCCAATTAGGGTCCCTTTTAGGGTACTTATAAGTCTACCTACTACCTACTTACTAAGTCCCCCGACCCTCCAAGTGTAACCCCGAATAATTGACCTACCGTAGGGACCCTAAATTTCGGTTTAGAGTTTAGGGTTTAGGGTTTAGGGGCCCTAAATAATTGACCTACTGTTGATGATATAAATCCTGCATTGCCCTAACTACCCTAAACTATGGGAATTATGGTATATTCCCTATTATGGGTAATGCAGGATTTATATCATCAACCGTACCGTAAGGACTTGTATGAGGGATCGACTAAAAAGGAACCCCAAACAACTTAGGTTTGATAGCGTCAGTTAGGGTCAGGGGATTTGAAGGGTTCAAGTAGTCTACTTGGAGAGTCGGGGGACTTAGTAACTGGTTGTTTTAGGGACTTATAAGAAGCATAACCCCAATTAGGGTCCCTTTTAGGGTACATATAAGTCTACTTACTACCTACTTACTAAGTCCCCCGACCCTCCAAGTAAGGGTTCAAGGCACCAAGGGCCCCCCCTGCACCCGAACCTGCACGTCGAGACAATCCAAGGGTAAAGGGGGGACCCTTAATAAGGACCCCTAGGTATATACCCTTCATATAGCCGTTATAGACCCATTATATAGCCCATTATAGGGTAGGGGTCCCCATTAAGGGTCCCTCCTTTTCCAATTTGACATAAGGACGGCCTTCCCCCCAATCCCCAGCCTGCAACGAGGAACTCAATTACATAAGATGCCTTCAGAATTCCTAACCTAAACCCTAAACCCTGTAGCCCGAAGGTCTATAGCCCTGAACGCGTAGTTCTATCAAGATACATACTCAACTCTGCATGTTCTTTCTTATGGCATCTCAAGTGCAACTAACACCTCCAGAGCCCTGGTGGTCCCACATAGCTGCACTAACATTACCACAGCGTTTAGTGGGAGTTTCCGAACATAGGGGACCCTTATGATTCCTTTAAAGGGTTACTATAAGGGTACTATAAGGGTTCCTTTAAGGGGCTCTATAAGGGGCTTTGAGGCTTTTACAACGTATTCTGAGACCCTATCCCTCACAGGAGGCCCCAAGATTCACATGTTCTTTCTTATGGCATCTCAAGTGCAACTAACACCTCCAGAGCCCTGGTGGTCCCACATAGCTGCACTAACATTACCACAGCGTTTAGTGGGAGTTTCCGAACATAGGGGACCCTTATGATTCCTTTAAAGGGTTACTATAAGGGTACTATAAGGGTTCCTTTAAGGGGCTCTATAAGGGGCTTTGAGGCTTTTACAACGTATTCTGAGACCCTATCCCTCACAGGAGGCCCCAAGATTCAGGAGCGGAGGTTAAGTGGCCTACACCCCCAAAGCCCCAAAACCCCGAAGCCCTAAAGAACCCAAAATCCGGAAGCCCTAAAGAACCCAAAATCCGGAAGCCCTAAAGAACCCAAAATCCGGAAGCCCTAAAGAACCCAAAACCCCGAAGCCCTAAAGAACCCTTACAGGGAACCCTGAAAGAAGCCCTAGGCCCGTTACAGCCGGCAAGCGGAAGCCATGTCCTTCCCGGACACTCGAGAAGTCACTAACACCGGAAGTGCCAGCTTTTAGGGTTTAGGGTTGTGGGGTTGAGGGATTCAGGGTCCTGAACTACTAAAACCCCAAAGCCTAAACCCCTAGATCCTGAAATCTGTAGAATTCATGCAAGCCCCCCGGAAGCTGAGTGGTTAAGATCCTTTGTATCGAAACTTAGACTGTGGGTTTGGAAGGCTTGGGACTTACCTATAGTCTCCAGCGTAGTTCCTTTTGGGGGTTACCTTTTAGGATCCTTAATATAAAATTGGTTAAACCAGAAAAGGAACTACAATGGAGACTATAGGTAGGATTTATAGCCATAAACGAATTCAGGGTTTGATCTGGAACCCATACGACACCCACCGAACAATGATTCTCCACTGCGGATGGCTGACAGGTACGACATTGGCAGCTGTACAGCCTGCATACAACAGATAACAAGGCTGACTGAGTGCAGTCTTAACCGCGTCTGTCTCGCACTGCAGGTTAGCCGACGAAATCTCTTCAAAACGACTAAACTGAATCCCGAAGGAAATTCTGGACGTCAGTGACGCAGTCCACCATGCCAGTCGAGGGATGCATAGTAAGTGAGCTTAGGCTGCTGCGGCTGCTCCTCCCTGCTGCTGCTGTCGTTTTTCTGCCGCCTTCCTATGCCCTGGCGAATCCCTAAACCCCTGGCCCTAAATCCCTAAACGTCAATGCAAGAGAGCTGTGCAAAACCTGCAGTTTCGGGTTCCGGGTCCTGCGTCTGCAAGGCTGAAGCTAAGGGTCCAGAGTGTGGGACTCACGGCCGAGGGCCTATGCGTTGGAAGACAGATGCCCCTAACTCGTGGCACGTGCTTATGCTAATATTAAAAGGAAGACGAATGAGACTACTATTACGAACAATACTAGTAGTAGGAATAGGAATAAACAGAATAATACTAATAGTCAGATCATCGAAACCTGCAGTGCACACTGCCAAAATTGGGAAACCGTGGATCTAAGTGAAGCGATAAATCTGAGCAGCGGGACTCGCCCAGACGATTCAATACTGCGTCTGGAGATTCCCGCAGTGTCCTAAAGGCCAGCGAGGAAGGGCGACAAAGGGGTTCCCTCTCTCCTGCTTCTAGCCTCTCCTGCTTCTATGTCAGGTTGAGGTTTGGGGTTTACGCCCTAAACCCTTAACCCTAACCTTACAGGCTAGAGTTCAGAGAAACCATTCCGGGCCCTTCGGCATGTGCCTTGAAACCATGCATGGCATTCGGTCGGGTCTCGTGGCAGGACGTCTTGTCCTAATCCAGAGTTACACCCGCTTTCGCAGTGCAGGGAGAGTAGTTCCCTAAACCGTGAACCCGATCTTCTGATGCGTCCTACGAGATGCGGGACCGCTAAACCCTACATGCTAAAGCCTAAACGCTAAACCCGCGGTCTCACTGCATGTCGAAGAGAATGTGAGAAGAGCTCTGCTCATGAGCTTCCCGAAGCAGAGCCCGGCTGATACGAAACACATCGGTTTAGGGTTTAGGGATAACAAAGCTGGGGGATGAAACCTTGGGTTTAGGGTTTACGGGCTAGGACACCTTCGGCTTAGGGCTCAGGGTGACTACTGCTTTCCCACTTAGCTACATGTCTAAGCTCTGTCATCAGTTTATCAGCATGGAACTCCGCGGGCACGGCCGAAAACTCGCAAAGCTGCGTGCCTTCAGGAAGTTACCAGCCACTGCCAGGCTTTCTCCGAAACTCCTTGGACATGGTTGGTGCACCCGTCCAATATCCTTGGCTGACTTCTGCTTGGAGGTTCATGGGCAGTTGTATTGGCGTGCGCCTGTGCGGGGGACGCGTCGTTACAGTTTGTTATCAGCTCATGGGTAGTAAACGTGAAGTTATGAGTCCCCTAGTGAGGGGGCTCTTCTTCTAGTAACCCTAGTCATGACTCCACACTTAGTACTACCCGCGAACCTACAAGTAGAATCAGAATGTTGGCCTCCTCATCGAAAGGCAACAAAAGTTCCCCAAACCAGCCGGTAAGTGGCAAGCCGCCATTTCCTGGGCTCCCTGTTTTTTTGCAGGCGGATAACCCCGGAGCAAAAACTTCCAAAGGTTGACCCTAAACCCTAATTTGTAAGATTGACTATGGAATTCCTGGGGGCGCCACAAAAAAAAGTAGGTCCTGGTAGCTTAAAGTAAACCCTAAACCCTAAAGAGGCTTGCCAAGTATCCTCATGGACTGTCCCCTAAACCCTAAACCTCTAGACCCTATAACTCAACCCTAAACCTCTAAACCCTAAACCTCTTAACCCCAAACCTCTAAACCCTAAACCTGAACCCGAAACCCTAAACCCTAAACCTCTGAACCCTAAACTCTGAAGTGCTTTCCCAAGTATCCTCATGCACTGTCCTCTAAACCCTGAACCTAAACCTAAACCCTAAACCCCAAACCCTAAAACCTTAAACCCTGAAGTGCTTTCCCAAGTCTCCTCATGGACTGTGGAAGCTTGCATTCGGAGCTGGCGTTGAGATCGAGAGGAGTCTCCTCGTCCCCACTTGGAGGGTCGGGGGACTTAGTAGGTAGTTCTTTAAAGGGGAGTCTAAGGGTTCCTTTTAAAGGGCTCTATAAGGGTAGTATAGGGTTTAGGGTTTAGGGATTTAGTAAGTAGGTAGAAAGTAGACTTAAAAATACCCTAAAAGGGACCCTAATTGGGGTTATGGTACTTGTAAGTCCCTAAAATAACCAGTTACTAAGTCCCCGACCCTCCAAGCAGGCAAGTTTCAGGGGAATTCGAGGTATTTGGAATTTTGGTTGGCTTAGGTTTTAGAGTTTAGGGTAAGTTTCAGGGGAAGTCGAGGTATTTGGGAGTATTTGTGGCTTAGGTTCTAGAGTTTAGGGGGTTTAGGGCTTAGGCGTTTGGGGCCGGCTTAGTTACGGGATTGCGGACTTAGACTGCGAAGGGTTTTAGGGGTTTAGAGATTCAGAGTTTCAAGGTTTGGGACTTTTCGGGGTTGGGCTTGGAAGCTGAAGGTTTAAGGCTTCGGTTCTAGGGGAAGATCGTAAGCTCATCGGCAGCGGCGCAACGTGAGTTTTGCAGCTTCGGGTTCGGGGTGATCGTACCAGGAATACTTCAGGGCTCGCTCTGATGAACCCTACTTGGAGGGGGGACTTAGTAGCTGGTTATTTCAGGGACTTATAAGCACCATAACCCCCATTAGGGTCCCTTTTAGGGTACTTATAAGTCTACTTGCTACCTACTTGCTAAGTCCCCCGACCCTCCAAGTAGACCCCCGGGCTACAGAACAAGGAGCCCAGTTCTCATCCTTTTGAGAGAGGAGGTTTTCCTTAATTAGCAGTCTGCATTCTATCACTCTCAACCTTCAAAACTTCAACACTGAAAACCTTAATTCCAGCCGAAAACCAAAAAAACCTCAAACCCTAAAGCCACGAAACTCTGCTCCTCGCTGTCGTTATGAGGCAGAGGCACCTGCTGCGAAGTCTCCTTGTCATCCTCCTGGAACTCTGAATGCTGTCGCATGAAAAAACACGGAAAGGGGAGCGGTTTGGTGTGGGGGGGGTATGATGTTCAGGGAGCTTAGGGTTTGTGGCTTTAGGCTTATGGGGTTGTGGTTTAGGGGCTCATGGGGCATAAGGCCTTCCGGTTACCGGCATTACACGGTTTTGGAGCCAGGGCTTGCGCTTTAGGCGTGTTAGTGCTCTCGAGTTTAGGATTTTACGTCTTACCATGCGATCCCAAACCTAAACCCTATAGTAAACCCTAAAGTCAGGCTCACGTGACAGGCCTTTCAAACTCCTTCATGGTGGAGTTGAATTAAGCAATCAACTGCGCCGTGAAGAAACCTTGCACCCAAAACCCTGAACCCTAAACTCTGACCCGTTTGATCGCAATGCCCCAGCTGCAAACCTTGGCAGCCGTCAGGGACCATTGAGAAAGGTTTCATAACTTCAAGGGGGTTGGAGTTCAGGGTTTCGAGGGTTTGGGGCTTAGGGGCTTTGGGTATGGAGGCGGTGGGAGAGCATCAAAAACTAATGTACGAGCTCTCACGGCGCAGGGGCTGTTGTGTTTGCTGACCCTGCGATGCGGTGTTCAGGAACATGGCCCTGGACCCTAAAACACATAACGAAGGACCAAGCTAGTAGAGGGACCTTAATAATTTCATCTGGGGTTGAGAGGATTTTCAAATACAGTCATAACAAGGAGGCCTGGTGAATGACACTGCTAGTTGTTCAGGCTTCCATATCACCCCTCTCCCCTTGGCTCTGGTGGCCCAAACTGGGCTCCTTGTTATACGAGTGGGGCCTCTGCTTCTGTGGGAGCCCACAATCAACAACTGCCCGTATAGTTAGTTCTCTAAATTAAGGTCCCTTTTAGCTGCACTATTTTGCGAACCAGCTGTACTATTCTGGGAACCTAAAAAGGGGTTCTAATTTAGAGAACTGCTAACTACCCAAAGCCACTCTCCAGACAGATTTCGGCACCCCTTGCGGGCGGCCTCAACCTCTGTGATCTTCGTTCTGATGTTGAGGTACTGCCACCACGCCACCCTGCCATCCTGCATGCAGTGCGCAGGATGCGGTTTCGCAAGGATTTTAAGGCTGGGGGGCGCACTTGCAGCGCGGGGCATGGCGAGTTTAGGTGCTTTCTTCAAGTAGCGGATGGGTTGGGCGAGGATGGACTATCTATTCTAACTTGTGATGTAGCCTTCAACCCGGGCTTAGGGTCCAGGCACCATGAGAACCTAAACCCTAAACCCTAAACCCTAAACCCTAAACTCAAGGCATAGGCCGCCCACCTACTGTGGGTGGGCGGCGCTTAAGCCCCTCGACCTCGATGGCGCAGAGCGACCCAAGACGCCCGCCCGCCTCTCCACAGCCATGGGGACGGTAGCACCCACGTCAGGCTCCCTTAAAAAAGTAATTACCCCAAACCCCAAGCCTTCGCTCTGGAGGTGCTTTCCCATTTGGGCCCCCTCCAAAAAGGGACCCCCCAGGGGGGGCCTGGGGCCTGCAGCGAGCAGAGTTCAAGGACCTAGGTGCCTCCAGGCCGGTCCTAGGGGGGACTTTGGACAAAAACTGTTTTTTTGCCTTTCCCCTGGCCCCCCTCCTGGGCCCCCAAATTTCCCCCGGCCCCTGGCCCCCTGGCCCACCCGAGCCTTGACCACTTGTTTCTGACCCCCTGACCCCGCCGGCTGGCCCCCTCACCTACCTGGCCCTGCCCTGCTTTGCCCCGCCTGAGGTTGAAGAAAAAGAAAACCGTAGACTGAGTTTAGGTGCTAAACCCTAAAAGGAATAGGTTTGGGTGGTTTGGCCGCCTTAGACGGCGTGGGGTGGGAGAGTGAATAAAAAGAGCCAACCACAATCAGGCTCAAACGTTGAATCGCTTGAGGACGATGCACTCGAAATTACACTGTCGCAAGCTACTCCCGCTTATGCGCCATTCTACGGCAAAACCCCAAACCCTAAACCCCAAACCCCAAACCCTAAACCCTCAAGAAAGTGATAAATAGAAATTGCTTGTCCTTGTTTGTAATTACCGCTACGGCCCAACATACCGATGAAGAATTGAACAAGCTTCTTGATAAACCCATTTCCTTACAAGCAGGTAACCGCCGCTAGGGTTTGTCCTTGTTTGTAATCATGGCTACGGCCCAACTACCGATAAAAAATTGCCAGGCACTTGAAATTTGCAGAGTCTGTACCATACAAAGATACGAAGTTCATGGGTGGAGGTTGGCGTTGCAAACTTACAGCGTCCTTGAAATTTGCAGTGTCTGTACCATACAAAGATACGAAGTTCATGGGTGGACATTGGCGTTACAAACTTACAGCGTCCTTGAAATTTGCAAGGTCTGAAGCATGACACATTCCAGGCCGGAAATGTGTCATCTTGTCCGCCTTACAGAAAGAAGCATTTTGCTCTTGTCTGCGAAGAAAAAAGAAGTTTTCAAATCTGGCCCAATCCAAAACGCACATCGGTGACGTCTATGTGCGTTTTGCTCTTGTCTGCAAAGAGACAAGAACTGGTTTGGTATGGTTTTGTTTTGAAGTGTCCAAATCTGGCCAATCCAAAACGCACATCGGTGACGTCTATGTGCGTTTTGCTTTTGTCTGCAAAGAGACAAGAACTGCTTTGGTATGGTTTGTTTTAGAAGTGTGGAAATCTGGCCAGTCCAAAACGCACATCGGTGACGTCTATGTGCGTTTTGCTCTTGTCTGCAATGAGACAAGAACTGGTTTGGTATGGTTTGGTTTTGAAGTGTCCAAATCTGGCCAATTCAAAACGCACATCGGTGACGTCGATGTGCGTTTTGCTCTTGTCTGCAAGGAGACAAGAACTGCTTTGGCACGGCGCACTGGCGCGCGCGTTAGAGGACACCGGTAGACCGTGGGCTACCGTTAAGATGTTGAATGGTATTGTAAGAAGCAAGCACTACCCACAGCAGCTGAGGCTGCGCTCTAGTATCAATCACCGAAGCAGCATCTCAAACCCAAACTCGATTGCTTGTCTTTGCTGGTAAGCACAGCTGAGGCGCAGCATCTCAAACCCAAAATCCAATGAGATGGCAGAAGTGGAAGCACGTAGAAAGCGGATAGTTGGACAAGCTTCATGAAGAACCAAGCTTGACAAAACCTCGAACACGGTTCAGGGAAACCCTTGAGATCCTGAAGGGTTTAGGACAACCCTTCAGATCCTGAAGGGTTTTGCTGGCAATGCACGCAGTTCGGAAGTCTGGCCGTCACGAGTACCAAGACGATGCTCGCAAGAAGAAAGCCTGGAAGCCGCACCACGCAGAAGCTCAACGGCCTCTTCAACGCGACAGTCTTCCATGCACCCGCCCCCGGCCGAAGGAGAAGACAGCCTAGGACGTGAACAAAACATTTAGCAAAGCTCTCCACAGTGCATGCTCAAGCTGCGTAGCTCATGAGCTGAAGGTTATGTCATGTTGCACATGTGCCGACGAGCCATGCTGTGTGAAGCGGCGGGGGTAGTCACCCAATTGTTCAACTTCCACAAACATGTTGTGCAAATCGGATGCATGTGTTGTTTGAATTGTTGAGAGTTAAACTTCAAATTCGTTGAAAGGAGAATCAAAAAGAAGTCATTATCGCATGTCAGAAAAACATGACGAAAGATCAAGAGAAAAGATTGAATCATTGCGCTGCGGGACCTCCAGCTATGAAAACAGAGAAGACAACTTAGTCGCTGCGCAAAATCGCCTTCATTTTCACCACAGAATTATGATACATGGATTCAAGGCAATTTCGGAACGTGTACATTTTCAAGTCCCATATATTTCGAGAGGATCATAGGTTTATGAATATCGACTAGATTCCATCATGTTGTTTTCAATCGGGAGGAGGCGTGCGTATCTCACGACATATATTCTTCAAGAACCGTTCTGTCTATTCATTCGCCTCGCCGGCTCGAGCCCTCCTTTTTTTTGCTCCCATTGTTGCTCGGTGCGAAAACGGAAGATTCTGAAGGCCCCAATGCCACCAGCTAGTCTCGTGGGTGGCTATAGTAACTAGATTGTATACGGTGGGGACCATTGCTGGGATCGCACAGTATAGTGTCCGTATCACAGACTACACGCTTGAACGAACTGTGTACATTGCTACATTACAACTCAGCCATAATGTGAAGGATCAGGGCAGTGCGCTATGAAGGAGTGTGAGCCAGGAGCCGTCACTCTTCGTCGACCGAAGCGTGTTGACGGCGTTCCGGAACGTGGCCACATCCACCTGTCATCAGCCCCGGACTGCACATGGGTCAGACGAGAATCGACCGCCTGCCTCAGACCACCGCTCCGTCTTCCCAAGGCGGCGCTCCAGGCGATGGCGGAGGAGCGCCGCGATCTCGCGCAGCGGGGTGCGCGGCCGCAGCCTGGCAAGCTCATCGAAGCGTTCGGGGAGTCCAACCGCAGCCGTCCAGCATATGCAGTCCTGGCTTCGTGCGGCTGCTCTGGCTCCTCGGCCAAGACGGATCGCAGGGCTCGGCCTGACGCACGAACGGACCACAGCACGGATGGATGATCCGAGCAGGGCCTTCCACAAGCCCTCGCGCCATGCCCGATAGGACTGATGACCTATATACTATGCTTGCTTGGCCCTCGTTCGTGTTCTCCAGAAACTCTGACGAATTCGAGCGGAAGCCGTGAAAGCATCAGCGCTCGAAAACAGCAAGCGTGCGGCCAGATAAGAGAAGGATACGGGAACGGACGGCAGGTGTGGTTTGCAGTGCCAAGGCCAGGCAACATGCTGATTTCGGCCAAGCCCTCTGTGCTAGAAGCGACAAGCCGGATTCCCGCCGCTTCTTTTGGGGCCACCCTTACGACCTTACCAGACTCGGGCGATCATACTGTTTGCTGAGTTGGTGTGTTTATGTGTGCGTGTATGTGCACGTATGAGTAGACATGTACGCGATGTCACCCA
Organism: Symbiodinium sp. CCMP2592; assembly: GCA_905221615.1. NCBI lineage: Eukaryota > Dinophyceae > Suessiales > Symbiodiniaceae > Symbiodinium > Symbiodinium sp. CCMP2592. The sequence goes on along the minus strand of CAJNDT010000268.1, from coordinate 209,334 downwards.
CGATGAAGGATCTACTCACGACACTGCGGTCTACAGCTCCAATCCGTGCCTGCTTCCCGCCCCAGGACGATCCGGCTGTGCGGCATCCAGATACGGCCGATTTTCTTCACGTCCCCCATAGCGCGCTCGAGGTCCTTCGCCTGGTTCGCTGCATGTCGCAACCCGGCAGGCACAGTATGCAGTCTACGAGAGGTTTGCAGAACATGACGCCGGGTCCCATGCGTAGTGCTTCAGCACTTCGTCTCGGTTCAGCTTGGCGGGTTTCCGCCGACGCCGCGGCGCGGCGGCTGCGGCGGCTGCGGCATCAGGTTGGGATCTCCTGTATTTCACGGTCGCTGAGTCACACTACAATGGCTACAACACCAAACCCACCAGATGTATCAGATCAGATAGACGATGATGTGTGCCGACGGCAAGCCCGGCCTGCAGGCTTCCAGATCAGGCACGTCGAACTTGAGCTGGTCTTGCATCACCTCCGAGGACCTGCGCAGGGCACAGGCTAAGTTACGGAGCGGTCAGGGGCGGTCGGCATTCAGGAGATCACACAGCATGCGAGTCGCCCCTGGCCTGCGCACACTTTTGCCAATGCCATGGGCCTTGGCAAATCTGCCAACCTTCCTTTTCATCGCCAGGGTTTCGATCTTTTTGGGAGCGTTCATGGCCTGGGCACGAGACATGGTGCCACGAGACTCGCAGCATACAAAACTCACCCTTCGCATGCACTGGCCCGAACACCCGCCACCGGCATCAGCTCACTGTCGCCTCACTATCGACATTCCACCTTCCCCCTCCCAATCAACCAGGAACGGCTTCGTTCGTCATGGACTCCAGACAAGCACGTCGCAGCCAAGTTACATTGTGGGCGAGGTAGGCCGCCTCGATGGCGCGACGAAAGCATTCGCCGGGACCTCCGCCTGTCGTACCGCGGCGCACTGAAACATCGAACCGAACATACCTCCCGCGCCCCAGAACAACAACCTGGAAACGCCCGTTAACCAGTACAGGAGACAACAGTCCCGACTAGCCGCCGGGAGCAGTACTCGGTCCGTCACTGCCGCCTGACTCCATTGCCTTGGTGACGAAGCGCTCGGAGGCGACGGCCGCCGCTCCACGAATGGGAAAGGTGGTCGACGCGATAACGTGCTGCCGCAACTCGACACCTGCGTCACATGTCAGCTAGCGACGGCAATCAAGTAGCAAGCGATGCAAGAGGTCGAATGCGTTAGCACGCAACGGCGATCGGAGACTGGGGAGCCTGCCAACCCTCTTGGAACCCGACCTCGCCTCGTTGCGCAGGGTCCGCTGACGTGAACAGCGTCTTCGGCTTTTGAAATCCAGCCAGTACGTCCCGCTCGATTTGCTGGACGGGCACCCCCGCGACACTCGCCTCGCACAAAAAAAGGGAACAAACACCGCAAATGGGAGGCCACGCCAACCAGGCCACGGAGTGCCTGCGTGCGCTTCAGCACCGCGATGAGTGCCTTCCAGAAGCTGAAGCACACGTCATCCCCGTCGAGGTCGCCACTGGCCATCTCCTTATGGCTGCACCACGCAACGAGAATGAAGCCGACCGAAAAGGGACGACCAACAGACAACCCGCTCGAGCGTCGGAGCACGCACGCGGCGTAATGCCGACGAGACTCCGAGTTGACGGCTCCCTCGCAAGACATGACCAAGCAGTTCTCATGGATGATCATGCCTGTAGCAAGCGACAACTTCTCGAATGGGTCTGGCATGGACCGTCTGTTTCTGTGGTTTCCTGGCCGTGCGGGTAGGAGATCGATAACGAGCCTGGAGGCGGCGCGACCGCTGTGAGAAGCTTCGCGTCGACGATGGTGTGGGCCGGATATCTCCACACCTGAGCATTGGAGACTATACTGCCGAGCGCCCGAGACTTCCAAGGCAAGGCGCCGCGAACGCAGCCAGGGCTCTGCCACCTCGCCGACGTAGAAGCTGCCGTCGAAGACGATGTAGCACTGGTCCCTGGGAAGGGCTCGTGCAGCGTCCCGGAAGTACGGGTCACTAATGACCCGTATGAAGCCACAGACGGCAGGCCTGGGCACACAACGCACATCCGCACAGGCATCGCAAAGCGAGCAAGTCAGGAAGAGCTACAGACCCCGGCGAAACCGGAAGCCGAGGCATGCCGAGTTGTCGGCATTCGGAGGTCCCCCGTGGACCGCCGATCCTCGTACTCTGCGCAGAGCATCGTCAGGCCCAGCGCCGCTGCGGACTTTGTGCCGTGCCGCGCGCAGTTGGGAGTTTCCTGCGGAATAAAACGTCTCACTCAAAAGTTTGGTTCGAAACGTTTCGCAGCCCCACAACGAATTTGAAAACATGGTCCGCAAAAAAAACTTCGTTCAAAATGGTTCGTTCAAAACGTTTCGTCCAAAACGTTTCGGTCAATTTCTATTGGCCCCCTCCCCTCCCCGCAAACTCAAGGTGTGAGTTCAAAAGAAGAAACGTTCCCTTGAAAAGTTTCGGTGAAAACGTTTCGTTGAAAACGTTTCGTTGAAAACGTTTTTGGCCCCCCCCCCCCCTAGCCCCCCCAGGCCCCACAAGCCCCCCAGCAGCCCCAGTCCCAGCAGCCCCACCAGCCCCAGCAACAGCCCCCCACACTTTCGTTCAAAACGTATCGTCAACAAGTTTTGGGGACTCAATTTCTATGATGGTTCGACCCCAGCCCAGCCCCAGCCCCCGCCCCCGCCCCAGGACGGTCAAATCTCGCTCCGCTCCAAAGTTTCGTCCAAAACGTTTCGCAGCCCCCCAAGAAATTTGAAAACATGGTTCGCAAAAAAAAAAAACTCCGCCCAAAACTTCCAGTCAAAACTTTCGCACAAAACGTTTTTGGGACCCAAACCCTTAACAATTTCTATAAACCCTAAACCCTAAACCCCAAACCCTAAACCCTAAACCCTAAACCCCAAACCCTAAACCCTAAACCCTAAACCCCAAACCCTAAACCCTAAACCCTAAACCCCAAACCCTAAACCCTAAACCCTAAACCCTAAACCCTAAACCCCAAACCCTAAACCCGAACAAAACATAGAGAAACCCTGAGCCTCGTCTCCCGGTGGCAAACCCTAAACCAAATTGTAGCACTGTAGGGTTTAGGGTTTAGGGTTTAGGGTTTAGGGTTTCCCATCGTAAGCGGCGCGCCTCGACCCAGAGGGTCGCGGGGCGGCGCGCCGAGCTGGACGCGACATCCCACCCCAAGACCACCCAGACATTAAATCTGTTAGGGTTTAGGGTTTTTCTTATGGGGTTTTCGTTTGGAGCGTTCTTTGTTGGAACACTTTTCTTCCTTAACATATTCCCTTGCCAATTAGTGTCTTGCTTATAGGCTTTTGTCGGAGGGCCCGTCACAGCGGTACTGCAGCCCTTGAAGTGGGGATGCCCCACGGCGCCGTCCGTACGGGCAGTTGGGTCCAGTTAGATGCGACCGCCCGTCTGTACGGGCACTTGGTGCGTACAGGGAGTGCACACGGCCGCCCGAACCGGCCGTCCGTACGACCGGGTCAGCCTGCAGATGGGGCCTGTGAGGGAGCATACGCGGCGCCGTCCGTACGGACAGTGGGATCCACACGGCGCCGTCCGTACGGGCAGAGAATGGACTCCTTGTTCATAGAGAAAGCAAAGACAAGGGAGTTGCGTTACCGAACCGGCCGTCCGTACGGGCAGGTGGGCGTAGCCGTCCGTACGGGTGCGTGGGGTTACGGACAGTGGCATCTAAACGGCGCCGTCCGTACGGGCAGAGAATGGACTCCTCTTTCATAAAAAAAGCAAAAATAAGGGAGCTGCGTTGCCGAACCGGCCGTCCGTACGGGCAGGTGGGCGTAGCCGTCCGGACAGGCGCGTGGGGTCAGCTTGGGAGATGTCTCAAATCCGGTGGGCCCCAACCGACCGTCCAGACGGGCACACGGCCGCCCCAACCGGCCGTCCGGACGGGCAGGGGTCCAGCCGGCAAATGGGGCCACCCTGCGAGCTGTCAGGGAGTACACACGGCGCCGTCCGTACGGGCAGTTGGCTGCCTTTCTGAAATCTGGAAGCTGCAGCTGATTTTGACGTATTAAATTCTTTTCCATAAAATGTGTATTTTAACCTAGGCCGGGCGCCAATCTCGAGGTCCCTTCCTGTCTTTTCATGTGGCTTTTCTTGGCGGCGAGTGCACGCGGCGCCGTCCGCACGGGCAGCTGGCTGCCAAACTGGCCGTCCGTACGGGCAGTGGGGTCCAGTCTGCGGGTTGTCCGAGATGCGGCCACCCGAACCGGCCGTCCGTACGGGCATTTGGTGCGTACACGGCGCCGTCCGTACGGGCAGTTGGCTGTCTTTCGTAAATCTGGAAAACTGCAGCTGATTTTGGAGTACTAAATTCTTTTCATAAAATGTATATTTTAAGCTAGGCTAGGCGCCAATCTCGAGGTCCCCTCCTGTCTTTTCATGTGGCTGCTCTAAACCATGCCCTCTCCTCCGTAAGGAGACTGGGGCCAGCCTGTGAGCTGTCAGGGAGTACACACGCCGCCGTCCGTACGGACAGTTGGGTCCAGCTTCAAAACCTCACAAGCCGGTTAGGATCCCGACTCTAGGGTTTAGGGTAATACAATATACTATTATTTATTTTCACGCTGGAAGCGTAATGCACCCTCCGAAGTGAACGAATGCGGGTACGGAGCACGAAGCTAACTCTTCGCGCTCAAGCTGCATGCAGTAAGCATCCGTTATTGAAACGGATGCCGGTGCTCAGCGCACGTGCGCTGCTGATGCCATAGGCTCCTAGACGTCGCGACAGGCATCACCAGCTTTAGTTTAGGGTTTGGGGTTTAGGGTTTAGGGTTTAGGGTTTTGCTGCAAGATTGCGTAGCGGTAGTGTGACAGGGATTGTAGGATTTATTAGCGGTTTTGTTGCCTGCGAATCGCAGACATGGCCCGACTGCGGCGGGCCATCACATTACTCACCCACCCCACACCGTCTGAGGCGGCAAACCGCCCAAACCTATACCTTTTAGGGTTTAGGACCTAAACTCTGTTAGGTCCATTTTGGTTAACAACAAACACACAATTCTGCAGCCAAAAGGCAGGGCAGAGTACGGCAGGAGGTAAGGGCCAAGGGGGAGGCCATGCCAGGAGGGGCAGGAGGGGGCCAGGGGGGGCCGGCCAGGGGGGGCCAGGGGGGGCCAGGGGGGGGCCAGCGGGGGCCAGGGGGGCAGGACGGGTCAGAGGGGGCCACAAAAGCCCAAAAAACAGTTGTTGTCCCAAGTCACCCCTAGGACCGGCCAGGAGGCCCCTAGGTCCTGGAACTCTGCTCGCTGGAGCTCCCAAGCCCCCCGAGGGGTCCCTTTTTGGGGGTGGCCAAACCAGCCCAGCGGCCTTCAGGATTTCGGGTACCAGGTTTTGGGGTAAAGTGGTCCCGGGAGAACCTGCTCCGGTACCGGGCCTGACCTGGGTGCTACCGTCCCCATGGCTGTGGAGAGGCGGGCAGGCGTCTTGGGTCGCTCTGCGAGGGGCTTAAGCGCCGCCCACCCACAGTAGGTGGGCGGCCTATGCCTTGAGTTTAGGGTTTAGGGTTTAGGGTTTAGGGTTTAGGGGTACTCCGACGCAACTCGGCAACGGAAGCGAACCCGAGTGCAGTATAGTAGTATGCTAGAGTATAGCTTTGTATAGTGTAGTACCGCATCAGCGTACCGTATAGTATACTACAGTATAAGTGTAGTACAAATAATCGTATAGTATAGTGTAGCATGGTTAGGACCAGACGCCACGTGCTGAAGCAGAGTGTTGCTTATAACTTCGTGCTCCATACTGTTTCTCACACCCTGAACTCCTTACGCACGACCTCGCCTATGTGTGAGGGTACGCGCCCAAGACCCTGAACCACCCAGAGGGTCCAAAACCCGTTAATTAAGGAATATATCTTAAATTATACTAGGAACACCAGTATAGTTTAAGGTACAGTGCATTCCTTAATCAAGAGGTTTGGAGCCTCTGGGTGTGGGGTTTGAGACATCCGGCCTTGCACTCGAACTTGCACCGGTAGCCCAGAGGGGGAAGCACCTGCTGCTCCAGCGTCACGCGTCCCCTAGTGTAGGGGCCTTAATGATTAGAATGGGGTTCCAGTTAAGATGGTTCCTTAAAAGGGGTCTATACGGGATCTACAGCAGGGATCTATAAGGGTATTATAGTATGGGGCCTTAATATAATTTACCCCCAAACCCTATTCTCATTATTAAAGTCCCTACAGTAACTCATCAAAGACTCGGTCTTTCAGGCGCTTGTAGGTTTGAAAACCTTAAGCCGCCGCAGGGAATTGCTTATACTAGGGGAGGTTGGGCTAAGGATAGAAACTCTTATCTAATAGCGACCCTTACAGTAGCCCCTCTGGTCCTTGCGGGAGTTACACCTTTGAACCCTCCTCGCCGCCCTGACAGCCGCCTTTGTGCCCCTTGTAATAGCGCCCCTACAGGAGCAGAAACTACACCTAGAGTGCCGTTCTAGTACCCTTAAGCTACCCTTAAGGATAGCGATGGTGTCCCGTCGGCCTACCCCTGAGAGGCAGTATGCGAGTGCAGGGTTTAGAGTCTGGAGATTGCAGGCTTACGGCTCAGGGTTTACAGTTTAGGGCTGCATGAAAAAAAAACAAAAAGAAGAAAACAGCTCTGAGAAAATCTCCGAGAAGCATTGTCCTCCCTGTAAATGCTGGGATTGGAGCACCAGTCCATCAGCTTGGCCTCATTGCTGCAATTTGCATCGGAAAGGATTCCGGACTCGTCGAAAACAAGCACAGAAAACCTGGACCCACAAGCTGAACCAAATCCCCGAACCCTAAAAACCTAGGCCCAAACCTCAAGCCTCGAAACCCTTGACCCTAACCCCTACAGGGAACTCCAGAAAGTTGGAATATGGATTAATGGTAGGATCCCCTATAAGTTACCTTAAAGGGGTTACGATAATGATATTCCAACTTTCTGGCTTCTACTGTAAACTCGAAGACCTAAGACCCCGAACCGAGGATCCTCTGTGCACCAGTCGGGCGAGTCGAGGTGGTGCAGGGTCTTGGGGATCTGTAGCATCGTGCACTCCTCAACGGCTTTAGGGCTTGGGGATTTCGGGTTTGGGATTTAAGGCTTTAGGGATTTAGGCTTTCTGGGTTGAGAGTCTGGGGTTTTGGGTTTGCCCTTCTACTTATTAAGGCTCCTAAATGTACAAATATATGTTCAGTTGCTTACTGACATAATCATTGCCTGTAGACATATTACTGACTAGGTCTATAAACATACATATGTGTATATATATATATATATATACACATATGTACATACTAATGAGCCAGGACTGGCGCACACGCGCACACACGCATGCATATGTATATCTATGTACATGTATACATACATATGTATATTAATTTTGATACATTTTCTATACATATAAACATATACACCTATATACCTATATACCATAAACCTATATGCATATCTACCTATATACCTATATACATATATAAGTACATACACACATGAACATATACATGTACTATACATATACATATACATGTACATATGCATATGTATATATACACGTACAAATACACATATAAACATATATGCATACATACATATATACATATATACATATATACATATATACATATAAACATATGAACATATATATATACATATATATACATATAAACATATGAACATATATAAATATATACATATATACGTATATACATATATACATCTATATATATATACATAGATACGTACATACATGTACACACGTATATGAGCATATATATATACACATTATACATATAGAAATACATACCTATATACATACATACATAAATGACCTATATGAAATAAATGACATATATACGTATCTACCTATAAACTATCTATCTATCTATCTATCTATATATATATATATATCTCATACATCCGAATCAGTGGCCGAGTATCCTCGGTTTCACAACCGGCCCACGTGTGCCCACCAAGTACAACAACGAGCCTTAGTGAAACAGGGACCTAGGGTTCAGGGCATTTAGGGCTCAGGGTTTAGGGCATCTAGGGTTTAGTGCATTTAGCTTGGGGTTTCGGGTTTAGGGTTAAATTAGGGCTTAGGGCGTTCAGGATTTAGGGACTCGTTTTGGGGCTTTGGGTTTAGGAGCCTGAATCGCAATCGTTGGAGCTTTATACTGTTACTACAATATAGCCTGAGGGACTTCTTGAGGGGCTCTGTACTTGGAGGGGACTTACTAACTGGTTATTTTAGGGACTTATAAGTGCCACAACCCCCATTAGGGTCCCTTTTAGGGTACATATAAGTCTACTTACTACCTACTTACTAAGTCCCCCGACCCTCCAAGTAGGGTTTAGAGAATGTACCCTCGACTAGAACGTGCTTAATATTTGTAGGTTAAGGTATATTCCTTGACTACCCGGGGGCCAAAACTTCGTTCCAAATAGCACGCATGAAGACCCTGAACTGAACCTGAACCCAAACCAAGAAAGCACTAAGCGTACTGGGGCTTCGTTTCTGAGCTTTGGGCTCGGTTTGAGTAGTGGGACGTGATCTAGGGTGTAAGGTTTACTTATGTTTGGAGACAGGGGTTCCTGGAAGAAAGGGACCGCCACAGACTCCAAGCAATGCTCGACTTGAACATACACGCAGCAGTTTGACTTTCCGTTCCCACGCTACAAACACATCAACGCGGCTACCCGGATTGAAAGAACTCCTACTCGCACTGTGCTACTCTTGTTGTGGATTGCAGCGGGCATTCCCCGCTTGTCTCAGAGGAGTCTGCGATGACTCCTCTGACTACGACTCTTCTCTGCTCCATGGTTCTCATCTACAAACTGCGACTACCACAAGAAGGAGCAGGGTCTTTATTGCTTGTCACGGATGTGGATATTCACACCACCACTAAGAGTCACTAGCATAGTGAAACCCCCAAACCGTCGGCACTCTGCCTAAAAGTGCAAGGTTAAAGGGAAGGACTGGACCTGTAGCCGAGCAGCATACAAAGGTGGCAGACGGAGCAGGAGGCCATGTCAGCAACAACCCTAGACCGTAGACCGTAAAACCCAATTCTACACCTCAAGCCGTCAACGTCCGTGAACTATTACCCTAGCTACAGCCGATGCTACCTAGTGAAGCCCTCACCCAGCAGAACCCAACACCCATGGCTGGCATTCCGATTAAACGGCTGCAGATGCGCATTCTTGCATCCAAATCATTGAACCTCGAATCACCCTAAAACAACACCCAAACTCTAAACCGCCTGAACCCTATAAACCACAGAACAGCACCCAATTTCTAAACCGCCCAAACCCTAAACCCCCAATCACCACACCACCCGAACCCTAAACCCCAAACCCCAAAAAAAAGCAGGTCAAAGTCTGCAAGCCTCCAAACCCTATACCCTCAACTCCAGCAGGGCTCTGAGGGAGGGCTTGGGGCTTCGGGTTTAGGGTTTAAGGGCCCCCCCCCCCTCCCCCCGTGCCCATAGACCTCCGCTGCTCGGCTTCCTCTCCCATGGAGAGGTCCTTCAGTGTAATAAAAGTTTACTTAGAGGCTCATAGGCACAAGGTAGTGGGGTTGTTCGTTGGGTAACTAATATACTTATAACCCAATAGACTTATAACCCCTATTCAGCGACGAATAACCCGGCTTATAATTACCCATGAACCTCCAAGTAGGGGGGATTAGGCTAAGGAGTTTTGGCTTAGGGTTTACGGTCGGAACAACTTAGCTGGGATTCCTAAACCAGGTTCCTGCTATACTCATCGTATAATGTAGGAACCGGATTAAGAAACCCTGTGCACCCCAAAATATATCTATCCATGAACCTCCAAGCAGGGTTTCGGGTATACGCTACTGTGAATATATAAAAAACGTAAGGAATAGTACCAGCAGGTAGTCCGGCCCGTATATCCATCTATTATAATTATCCATCCATCCATCCGTCCATCCATCCATCTAACTCTATCTGTATACATATGTAGATGCAGAAAATATACATACATATATATATATATATATGTACACACACATGTAGGTATAGGTCTGGAAATGTCCATAATCAACTATTCCCTTGTACAGGCGCGCAAGAAACCTGAAACGTTCAAGCCTAAACCTCAAGTGCCTAACCCAAAAACCTTCTGAAACCCCACAGCCCTAAACCTCAAAGCCTTCAAACTCTGAACCGTAAACCCTGCAAGCGCCAAACCCCAAACCCTAAATCCTAAACCCTACACCCCTAAGCCAAAACCCTCAAGCCCGAATACTCGGGAGCTTGATCTCAGCAGGCGTGCGCAAATGCTGCGGACAGCCTCCGCATGATACGTACTTTACATCTTGCGGACTACGGACCTTATCTTGGCCATGAGCTGCCGAGTTCCCCCAATATCCTCAACATTAACACCCAAAACCTTCGCCTCTCAACTCGAATCGGGCCTGCCTGCAAATCCTAAACTCCTAAACCCAGAAAGCCCAGAACCACGTCAACTGTGTGATCCCTGTACACAACCTGGAAGACCCTGGTAAGCCGACTAAACTATGAGGGGCACCATATATATATATATATACATACATACATACATACATACATACATACATATATATATAGGGGTCTGCGAAATTGGTAACGCTGCCACTGCCCCCTTACTAACCTACACTCCTTGTGTAGCTCGTGCCATAATGTACCCCGAAGAGCCCGATACCACTGTTTCCTAAGTGCTAAATCCTAAAGCCCCTAAATCTTAAACCACTGTTCAAAAAAAGCCGTAAACCCTAAACCCCCTAAACCTTAAACCACTGTTCCCTAAACCCTGAACCCTAACCCCCCCTAAATCCTCCCTAAAATCTTAAACCACCGTTCCCTTAAGCCTAAACCCTAAACCACAAACCCTACCCAGAGACTCCAATATCCCTTAATTCAGGATAATACCTTAAAATATCGTAGGGTCCCTTATATGATTTAGGGTGTATTCCTTGACTAAGGGATGTTGGAGTCTCTGAGTACCCTAAAGCCCAAACCCTGTAGATCCCTTATATAGATCCCTGAATCAAAGGAACCCTAGGTAAATCCCCTATACATTCCTTACTTAAGGGCTATCCTGCTATTCTGGGCTTTTAAGTAACCAGGGAGAAAAAAGTATAAATTCATAAGGGTTCCTTTAAGAAAAAAGTATTAAAGTATGGTACTCCAAAGCCCAGTATTCTATCTTCCAGAACTCGGGACCGACCCGAGCCTCCCCGACAACGGCCACGTGCTCGTCGCCCGCTGGGGCCTTCTCAGCCACGTCGGCGGCTGCCTGAGATCAGAGGTTCAAGTTGTGAGGAATATGGGGTCTGGGGTTTAGGGTTTAGGGGGTCTAGGGTTTAGAAGATAGGGTCTAGGGCTTAGAGTCTTAGAGGGTTTGGGGGTCAAAGTTGAGGGCTCCAAGTTAAGTTCTATTGTTCCGAGCTTGGAGGATTGTTCATGATGAGAGATTGCTACTGCCGTCACAAAGCACGTATTGGGTGTTTAGGAGGCTCTTCGAAGGTTTGAGACTTCAGGTTCACAGGTCTTTAGATGCAAGGTTAACTCCGGACCCTCTTAATTCATGTTAAGGCTTAAACTTAAACCCCGAGCCGTTCTAACCCCGACCAGCCAGTGGATTCGGAATTCCCTTGGCTCTTTAGCTCCTTATTTAGCATTGGTTATCATCCTCCCTGGCTCCTTAGCCCCTAAACCCTAAACCCTAAACCCTAAACCCTAAACCCCTAAACCCTAAACCCTAAACCCCTAAACCCTAAACCCTAAACCCCTAAACCCCTAAACCCTAAACCCCTAAACCCTAAACCGGTTAGCTAATCCCTCAAGCCCAGACCCTCGTAACCCGACCCCCGGATGGTGTGTTTACTGGGTTCTTGTTAAGGAACTTAATTTAAGTTACCATAATAAGGAAACCCTATTATTTACGATAGATCCCTATTATGGTAACTTAAATTAAGTTCCTTAACAAGAACCCAGTTTAGGGGTCTACAGCGGTTTGGGGCTCCAGGGTTCCTTGTTGGCTCAAAACACCACTGAACATAAGGATCTGATCTCCTAATATCGTGCCCTATACTACTAAGGGTGCTTGATAGGAACCCCCCTTAAAGGGATCTACTTCAATTAGGGTTTTCTGGAAATCAAAAACCTAGGACCCTTATGTTAAAGTGCTTTCTGGGGGCCCCCTCTTGTCGTTGAAGGTTTGAAAGGCTCAGGGCTTGAGTTTGCGGTCACCACGCTTTAAGGGTCAAAGTTTGGGAGGTTCTACGGGTGCGGACTTTTGGTTGTCTAGGTTCTAGGGTTCAGGATTCAGGAGTTTAGGGTTTAGGGTTTAGTGTTTAGGGCAGTTTATGTCTACGGTCTTGGATCAAAAAGAGGCCACAAGCAGCATCCCCTTACAGTCCCGAGTATAACCAGGGCAGCGTAGAATTTTCCGCCTTTCCTGAGCCGTTGAGGACTCTACATGGGAGCTTCCGAAAATAGGGGACCCTAATAAAGTGCCCTAAATATTAGGGTCCTTCTTATAAGGACCCCAAGAAAAGGTACCCCGAATTTTCGGAAACTCCCATATCGTTTATCTAAGGGTTCTCTCGGAAGCGCACGGTCGGTGCACGATGACTTTGTTGAGCACTCTAGCATGCCGGGCGTAGATTCTTGGATTCCTCAACCCTAAACCCTAAACCCTAAACCCTAAACCCACCTCCAGCCCCTCCCGCGGGGCGGCCCTAGCAATGACTGAGCTTGCGCGGGTCCTGAAGAGTCACAAAAGTTCGGCTTCAGACGTCGGACCTTACCCCTGAACTCTAAACCTAAACCCTAAACTCCTAAACTCCTAAACCCTGAAACCCTGAAACCCTAAACCCCTAAACCTCTGAACCCTGAAACCCTAAACCCTAAACTCTAAACCTCTGAACCCTGAACCGCTAAACCCTAAACCTCTGAACCCTGAACCCCTAAACCCCTTAACCACTCTAAGCCCAAGCACCCCGACCCCAAACCCCCGACTTGCACCCACGAGCCTTGGCAGACGACGCATCGGCCGCAGGCGCCTCCGTGGCGTCAGCAGGGGCATCGGCCAGCTTGGCTCCTGCGAAAGGGGTTGAGGGTTTAAGGTTTAGTGTTTAAGGTTTAGGGTTTAGGGGTTTAGGGTTAAAGTTTAGTGTTTAAGGTTTAGGGTTATATTAAGGTTTAGTGTTTAAGATTTAGGCTTTAGGGGTTTAGGGTTTCAGGTAGGACTGCCCTGTGACAAGGATTTCACAACCTTGTGATCATCATCTTCTTGCGCATCATTGTCATCATCATCATCACTGCTGCCATCGGCCTCATGGCCGTCAACGTCGGCGTCATCACCAGCACCATCATCATCTTCTTCGTCCTCCTCATCATCACCACCTTCGGACTTAGCATCATCCCTTCCCCAACTTCCATCACCATGATAAGCAGATCCACTCTTGATGGGCTAATGGCAGCTATCGTTTATTTCCTCCTCATCGCCATGCCACCATCAACACGACCACCACGACGTTTGCTCCCAGTACCACGATGCCATCACTATTAGCCACAGCAACGCCACCGATGGCTTCAAGCTCTGTCTTCTTCTTACCTTTCTTGTGATTCTGATTCTTGCTTAATCTCATGACAGGTGTCCTGCTTCATAATTCTATTGATTTTCCTGCTGTCCTTCTGAACTTTGTTGCATTACTGAGATTCTTGTCAGCCTCATTGTTATTCGTTCGTCGTCCTTGCGTTCTTCTTCCTCTTCGTATGAACCTTGGTCCATCCACAGAACCTCAGCATCAAAATCAGCAAAAGCAGCTGAACTCTAAAATCCTACACCCTAAAGCCTCAAACCTAAACCCTAAAACCCCACACCCCTGCAGCCCGGTTTTCGGTTTCCCTTTCTTCGGTTTAGAGTCCGCTTCGCTCACGAATACACCAGAGTTTGGGACCCCCGAATTTCAAGCGTTTCGGGAGCATCTGGGTTCGCCATGAGAGCCTGCCGTAAGGGCTCAACAGACGGTTTAGGGTTTAGGTTTTGGGGTTTAAGGTTTAGAGTTTAGGGTTTAAGGCTTAGGGTTTAGGAAGTAGAACAGGGCTCCTTTCAAGGGAGCCTAAACCCCAAAGGAACCCTAACCCCCCTAAGGGTTCCTGAAAAAGGATCTCTAAGGGCCTTCCTTGACGGTTCTTCAACAGATTTTGTTTTTCTTGTTTTTGGGGGCCTTTTAGTTTGGGATCCTGAGGTTGAATGCTGCGGCTGTCGGGGTTTAGGGTTTAGGGTTTAGGGCTTGGGGTTCAGGGTTTAGGGTTTAGGGCTTGGGGTTCAGGGTTTAGGGTTTAGGGTTTGGGGTTTAGGGTTTCAAAATTAGGGTTTAGGGTTGGTTTACGACTTAGACTTGAAAGGCTTGGGCTTTGGGTTCAAGGATTAGGGTTTTCCGTGCTTGGGTCTGCGTCCTTCTGGTGCAACATCAGCTGCAGCCATCGCCGGCTTCGTAAGATTGCCAGAATCGTAAGCTCAGACCTTCCTTCTGGTTTCCAACTTTGCACTTCTTATGGCTATGCTGCCCTCTGTTTTACATACTACGGACAGCTGCACAGAGATTACGTACGAAAGCCCAATGTTGCACGAAGCAGCGAAGGCTTGCGGGTATGTTCGTTCTGCCAACATGTTTTCTGTTGAGGGCTCTGTCTGTTGGGCCTGCGGGCTTTGTTTGCTTAAAAGACAGCGGCCGGCGAAGAGTCCACGGGTCGCCTGCTCACGCTCTTCGTGTGTCAGAATAGGACATCCGGACGCTGCTACCAGGCAGAAAGGACAAGAGGTCTCTCACAGCTCCACTCCCCTGAAGACACTCCATGAGCTCGGAACCCTGACAAGGGGTCGGTTACAAGTAGGATAACTACAGTTATAACCCAAATTCGGGGACTTGTAACCCTACTTATGACCTCCAATCAACCCTCGGGCCCTTGGGCACCATTTCCCAAACAACCACGTCGCCCTCGACGGTGAGGGCCCAAATCTCGGCTGCCAGCTGCTTTACAGGTTTGGTAAAGTACTGACTTTTTTAAGGCTTCTTTCTGTGCTCCAATGGGCCAACGGTCAGTCTTGAGTGCGGATTCGGTTGTAAGGCAAACCTGTGGTTGATACACTGGATAAGCCCCGTTTCTGCAAGAGCTTCAACACTAGCAACACGATCACTATCCTACTTAAGGAAGATTCATTACATACCCAGACCCCCAACTACCCTCTAAAATACCTCAAATGCCCACCATTAAGGGCCGTTAGGGCTCCATTAAAGGGCCCTTTACAGGGTCCTGGTAGCCAGTGGGTTTAGGATGTCGGGTGTAGGGTGGCGTTGTCGCGGGCCCTTGGCGCAAACAACGAGAAGTGCGGAGACAAGCTAGGTTCTTGTCAGGGGTCTTACTTTAAGCTACCATAATGGGGCTCTATGGGAATAATGCGGTTTTTCATCATTTAATATATTTTATGGTAACTTAAATTACAGCCCTTAACAAGACCCCGGAAGACTCCGACAAAGCCCCTCCTTCAAAGACCACAAAACATAAAACCAAGCCGGTGCAATGCTGTTGTCAGAAATCCAGAAAGCCTCTAGCCCGCTCTTCCTCCTGCTACGCAAACCTTGCACGATCTTGCACGCGAAGGCTATGCTCTCTAGACCACGAAAACACTAACCCCAAGCCATTAAGCTCGAGCCCTAGCCCGAAAGCATACTGCAGGTCACTGATACAAGGTGCCGAATGGTAATGGTGTTCAACATTCTTATCGACTTATCGGAACCATGTTTTATAACATACACTCATACACAGCAAAGCCGCACTTTGATGTTTGTTACGACCATAAACTACACCCCCACCCGCAGGGAGCTCCATTTCAAGTCTGAGGAGTCAACGGCGGACTCGGAACACTGCACGTCTTGGAACCTTCCAGAGGGCATGCGATGCCACATATGCCGCAGCGACGACTGCGACCGCCGCTGCTCACAAACACCTATGCCGTAGACCCTAAGCCCGAAACCACGAACCCAAACCTCAAGCTCCAAACCGAAACCCGCTACCAAAATGGACCCATCGAGTTTGCCAAGTCATTTGGCTCGCAAGCTTCGAGAACGCTTCATGTGCTAGGGTTGAAAGTCATGGGTTCAGGGTTTTGGGTTCAGGATCTAGGAGGATTGCTTTAGGGCAAGGAAGCCTAGGGAAGGAAGAATGGAGGGGCCTGCCAACGGAAGCCCCAAATCCCAAAACACTGAATCCCCTGCTGGTCACCTGGCATCCGCATCCTCCTTGAAGATCAATCGGCAGGGAGGCAAATATTGCCTCGCCAGAAACTCCAAAAGCCCGAACTGCCGCTGAGTTCCCTGACCCAGAGAGATGTTTCCCTTTCAAGTATTGAAGGATTATATGATTATATCAACCAAGAAGCAGAAGATTGCCCATCCGGTCGCTAAGAAGCCCCTACCAACGCTTACAGTGTAGGGCTTCAGACCCTGGACACATTGAATTGAAGGCACTTTCCAAAAGAGTGCTGCGTAACCAGCACTTCGACCATTCCACTTACAACACGACTACAAAATCTGATGAGAACCCTTGCAAGACGCGTGCTGCTGGAGGAGATTGGGATGCTGGATCAGGGAGTTGTGGGCTTCGAGTCCAGAGCTGGCGGGGGTAGACCTCTAAAACCCTAATATAGGGCAGAGGGGCTTTGGCAGAGTTTGTACAGGGGGCTACAAACCTGAATACTTAGAGTAGGGTTTTGGGTATCATGTGCAATAAAGGCAATAAGGAACCCTAAAAAATAAATACTTTTCACTAGATCTCAAACCTTTTTTGCCAGTTGCGAAACTCACACTGGCTTGGTTTGCTGTCAAATCCTTCTGTTCTCACTCCCCGGCTTGGTTTGCAACATGTGGCTCAGGATTTATGGTTACGGTTCAAGGTTTGGGCTGACGGTCCCTGAGTTTACAATTGGAGTTCAAAGATTAGGGAAGCCGAAGCCCTGAATCTTGAAGTCTCCGTTTAAGCCTTTTAGCTGAGGCTTTTCATGTTCCGGCCTGCACGACGCTTTGAGGGTCGGGTGTGGGTTTCAGAAGCACAACTCAGCACGAGAGTGCCTAGACTCTGCAGTCCAGTAACCCAACCGTGCGATGTAATAAAATCTCTAGAGTTCGCATGCGCTGAAACAATCATGAGGGCAGCGAGGACAGCCTCAAAGCCCTGCAAGAAACCTGCCCGTGATTGCATGAACGTAATTTTCTGTCAATCCACACAAACACACACAACAACACAATAACAGAGCATGTATATGCATATCTCTATACATAATGTATATAAATATAAATATAAATATAAATATAAATATAAATATATATATATATATATATACATGTACATACACAAACATACGTAATATTCATACATATATATATATATATATATATGGTCACCCCCTCCCATGATCCATGACACACTTCTTGCTGTCCGTTGAGCCTCACTCTTCTCTTGCTGCATGGCTTCATTTAACTATAGAAAGTCTCGGTATTTACACTGTGTTTAGCCCTTCGCTTATACTTGACATTGTTTTATGTAAATACTTTGTTGTCACATGCTACAAAGCCACACGAAACCCAAAACGGATTTTGCTTTCGCTTTCGGGTTGCCGGTCTGGTAACAGCTCAGTCACGGCCTGGCACTCCGCGCTCCGGGAGGTGCTTACCGATTGCTGTGCAAATCTTAAACATATCGCCTGTCAATGTCCACATGTTTTGGTGCTGATGCCAGCACTCAAACTGACGGCCTCGTATCTTCCTGGTCGTTGCCTGATTGCCCGGAAAGCGCGACACATGCTTCAAGTGCATTCGCAATGTGCCCCAAAAAAGGTCAATGATCTGTGTCCCACGCTTCACTGTGATCTTGCCCTGCCCCGGCATGTCGAGGATGTAGTTCTTCGTGTAGCGCCGGCGGCGCCGGCGTACCCAAACGGCCTTTTCATGACCATGAGATCAAACACAACATCCACATCCAAATGTACGGAACTATGCTCGAGTTAATGCCTTACGGCCTTACGACAGTGATGTGATTAACAACTTGCTAAATACCCAGCCTTGCCATTAACACCTGTCGTGTCTTCTTGTGCACAACATTGCAATGCTTGCCTCCAGGGAACTTCATGGCGTATGCGCGGGCACTGTCCGAGTGCAGTATCCCCGCTGCTCCCATGAAGTGTTCTTCACAGCCTGGATGGAGGTATCTACGAACCTCCCCACGTCCACTTCGTCCACTTCGACATCCCGCCAACCACCGTAGGTGAAATTCTTCTCTTTGGCAAGCATGTACGTGCTCTTGGCGACCTCGAGATTCTTGTAAATGAGGTTTCTACTGGCTTCTTTGCGATGTCGAACATGAGATGATTTGCAGTTTCCTTGACACCAACCGTCGCACGTAGGAGAATGGATGCCTGAACATGTAGAGGAATCTGTGAGTTGCCAGCACCCATGAAGAACACGGGATGATAGTCGTGCGGCTGCAAGTACTTGTGGCATTTCATACTGTTGCACCGATGAGCCCAAACCTTGGAGATGCTACTGTACTTTAAGTCTCCCATTTTCCCTACTTCACATCTGGGACACTCCTTCCCCTTCCACTCTGGCAACATACCCGTCTTCTTGAACATGGTGATAAGCCACAACCCTCTCAAAGACATTATGGTCTGGACCGATGTGCCCCAAAGTTGACTGGCCAGTTTCTGCATCTTCGCCTCGACACGATGACATACATAGGGGACCTTGACATGCTTGTTGGTGGCGGGCTTTCTCTGCACACGACGTTTGCCTCGTTTGGGGTCTTGCCATGGCTTGGTGGTCTTCCGCATGGATTCCATAAGGAATCACACACTGAAGACGGGATGGAATGAAAACTACACTGACGGACTTGAGAATTAACAGCACGCACATCTTGTTCGACATAGCTGCTTGGTGTGTGGAGATTCAAACAAACCACATAAAGCAAAAAATGATTTGATTTTGATGCTCCGCCACGTCCTGCCAAAATCTACGCTCCGCGCTGTCGCCTTGCTTGCCACTGATAGTACGATAGCTTTCACTGGTTCATTAAGCAAAAACCTATGGGTGTACCGTCCCCGTACATGATATATTTGTTCGTCAACTGTTTTAGGCTTAGTTGTATCATGGCTTGCGCAAGGTTGCAAATCCATACATTTGGATGCTCGCAGTCTCCGCGATTGCCGTCTAACCCGAAAAAGTCCGCTTGATCCTCGATGTCCATATGCTCCTCGACGTCCATGTCGTCTCCTTCCTGCTCTGGAAAACTCGGATTCGGTGGTCCTGTAGGCGAGCATGGCGGGCTGTGGACTGTTGGTGGTGTCGGTGGTGCGGCCTGCTCGTCAAGTCCACACATCAAACACCCGGTGCAAACGATTCATTACACACTTCTTGGTGTTATCTAGTTGTCAATAATAAATATGGTATGCATCTTGTTTGTTGTCCACCGTGCTCTATACAGTGAAACATGTGACGATACCAATAAACTAAAAAACTGCCTCAGCTTCAACAAGTTCCGCATCGTTCGCACGTGCGGCCGAGGAGGGAGCACCAGGACACTCATCATCGTCCGACAGGGCATCGATCACACCACGAAGAGCGGGCAAGGGGACAACGATGCGGATGGCTCCTTTTTGATGGTGGGGGTCTCTGATTTGTGAGGAGGCGAAGCGATCTCTGCTTTGATCTTCTTCTGCGGGTGAGAAACCAGATCCAATACCACATTGGTCTAGCCCGTGAGGGCACGGTCGAAGGCAATAGGCTCCTGTTCGATATATGCCATAACAACACCTAGCTACATATTAAGACAGCGCCTGCTAACGAATCCCAGAACCAAAAGCCTCTTGTCAATAGCTCCGAACACTCAAAACATTCTGATTTTGCTAAGGGAAGCCAACAACAAAAACCTCATTTTGTTTGCATAGTTTCCGTCTGCTGCTTAACGGGTGCGGGCAGAACGAGATGCTTACGACGAGGAGCATCAGGAGCATCGAAAAGTCCGCGGCCGCGAATCTCGTATGGCGACTCCGGTTTGTCCAAGCCGTGACTGTCCATGACACTGCGCATCCATGCTTTTCCCACCGAACATGGGATTCTTGCGGAGGTTCACGATGACCCTTCAGGTATTTCACATATTCTGGACCACTATCCTCACGAAGAAGAGATTCTGGACGATCCAAAGAAATCCCTCATCCGTGCTGGCTCTAACATCTTGAGGAACGTGTCGTGGGCACATTTTCGCGGGCACATTCAAAACGACGCGGCTCAAGTCCACCATTGTCAACACATATGTGCATATATTTCTATACACATGTATGCACAGATGTGTATGTAAGCATATATATATATGTTTCGGAGTATTAACAAAAACAGGCGACAAGAAGAAGGAGTGGAAGGAGAAGGTGACAAGGAAGAACAAGAGAAAAATCTGGCAGCAACATCAGCAGCCTCTAAACCTGCAGCAACAACACCAACGGCAACTCTGGCAACATACCCTAAGAGGAGGAGGACGACGATGACAAGGATGAGGATGCGGGCGGCGATGATGGACAATGATGGTGATCATGCAGAGGATGCGGGCGATATCTGATGGTCATCATCATCATCATCATGGAGAAGCTGACTACAAGTATCTAGAGCCGTCACCGTTGTGACATGCACCACCACAAGCAGGACAAAACGAGTTAAACGCGCTAACAAGGAATGAACCATACCGCATTTTTGCGTGACAACTCTATCTGCCAAGAGGCAGCATGACAAACTTCGTAAAAGGCTGCGCCGACACTTGGCTACAATCCTGTGACAAGGTCTTAAGTTTAACTATATGCCGACTGCCATGGCAAAAAGCTGAACCGTAAAGCCCATAAGTAAGCCCCAAACCCTAAACCCCTAAACCCTGAACCCGAAACCCTAAACCCTAAAACCTAAACCCTGAACCCCTAAACACCCTAAACCCTAAACCCTGAACCCGAAACCCCTAAACACCCTAAACCCTGAACCCGAAACCCCAAGCCCTAAAAAATCCTAAACCCTAAACCCTGAACCCGAAACCCCAAACCCTAAACCCCTAAACACCCTAAACCCTAAACCCTGAACCCGAAACCCCTAAACACCCTAAACCCTGAACCCGAAACCCCAAGCCCTAAAAAATCCTAAACCCTAAACCCTGAACCCGAAACCCCAAACCCTAAACCCCTAAACACCCTAAACCCTAAACCCTGAACCCGAAACCCCTAAACACCCTAAACCCTGAACCCGAAACCCCAAGCCCTAAAAAATCCTAAACCCTAAACCCTGAACCCGAAACCCCAAACCCTAAACCCCTAAACACCCTAAACCCTAAACCCTGAACCCGAAACCCCAAGCCCTAAAAAATCCTAAACCCTAAACCGTGAAACCCTAAACCTGAAACCCTAAACCCTAAACCCCTGAACACCCTAAACCCCTAAACACCGAAACCGGGCCTGCCCTTCCCGTCCTTCCGCATGGAGGAGCCCCACCTAGCGGTTGATGATATAAATCCTGCATGACCCTAAGGACCCTAGACTATGGGAATTATGGTATATTCCTCATTATGGGTAATGCAGGATTTTTATCATCAACCGAAGCAGGAGATTTCAGGCGTGAGAGCTTTCTTTTGCTGAGGCGCGTTAGAGTAAGGGCTCCTTTAAGGGTCCCTTTAACGGGATCTATAGGGATTCTATCAGGGTATAGGGTTTAGGGCTTACTTGGAGGTTCACGGATTAATTATAGGTGGGGTTATAAGTAGGGTAACCACAATTATAACCCATATTCGGGGACTTATGACCCTACTTGTAACTACCATGAACCTCCAAGTAGAGCTTTAGAGTTCATGGCTTTAGGAAACTAACAACAATGATAATAATCATCATACAAAAGAGCAATAACCATAGTAATAATGCCAATTCGGTTGTTGTTTCAATCGGGTTTCGGGATTAGGGTTTAGAGTTTGGGGTTGAGGGCTTTGGGTTCAAGGGTTTAATAATTAGAATAGGGTTTTGGGACCCGGTATACTGTAGCTATAATGAGGAACCCCCCAAAGTAGTATTGGTAATTATTCAAAACCCTAAACCCTAAACCCTAAACATTATATGTATATAAACTGTATGACGTGAGCTCGCAAACCCTGGCTGTCGGCTGCAGCACCGGGCACCGGACAGGAAGAGGTCCTCGGTTGCCAAATTTAAGTTTAGGGTCAGGGCTTACGGCTTAGGGCTTAGGGCTTAGTTAGGGTTTAGGGCTTAGGGTTTTAGGCTTCCAAGGTTTAGATTTTGAGGTTCAGATTTCCTGAGGGTTTGGTGGGGCGGCCGAAAACCCTACACCCTAAAACCTAAAGCACGCAGAAGCTAAGTCGCCCAGAACTTGAAGCACCAAATCCCCGAGACTCAAGGCAACAGTCTCCCCTAAGCCCTAAACCCGAAGACCTAGAAAATTAGAACCCTAAGGCCCGGAACCCGAAACCCTTATATAACCAGAAACCCCAAAACCCGAAAGCCCCAAACCCTAAACCCCAAAGCCCTTAAACCCCAGAACTTTAAAGCCAAAAAGCCCTGCAACCCGGAACCCGAAGCCCCGAAAAAAACCACAACCTTAAACCCGCAAATGTTACAGGGTTTAGGGTTTAGGGTTTAGGGTTTAGGGTTTAGGGTTTAGGGTTTAGGGTTTAGGGTTTAGGGTCAACCCTAGCCCTAGAACTAAGCACGAGACCATTCAATAGATCTCAAGAGCACGACACTTACATGCAGGATCCCTAACGAGTAGAATGATTGTTGGGATCAACAGTATGATTGCTGGGATGCATTACACCACTCGCTACTTCCATTACGATACATCCTATACTAGACCGCACTTAAATGGGAGTTTGAGAACAGAGGTGAGAAAATCATGGACGAAAATAGGGGACCCAACAGGGTACCCTAAATAGTAGGATCCTTATGATAAAGACTCCCCATGTAAGGTCCCCCTATTTTCGGAAACTCCCAAATGAAGGAATTGCTGGCCCCCGATGCTACGAGGATTCGGAGGGCCCCTGAAGATTGTACTATAGGGGCCTTAATAATTAGAATAGGGTTCCCAAGGGTCCCTTAAAAGGGTCTATAAGGGATCTATAGCAGGGGTATATGACATAGGGGCCTTAACAATTGGAATAAGGTTTCGTGACCCATTTTACTACAATTATGCTAAGAAGCCCCCAAAATAATATTCGTAACTCTTTAGGCCCCTAGAGCATCACAAAGCTCTCAAGGAAGCCTGCGAAACCGAGACTGGGGTTCAAGGGCTTGTTGGCAGTCCTAGTGGCTGCTGTGGTAGGACTTGTGGTCGTCGCTGTTGCGGTTGCCGTGGAAGTAGTGGTAGCAGTAGCATCAGTAGCAGCAGAAGCGGCCAGGAGCAGCAGCAGTGGTAGCACAAATGAAACTTGCATCCCTAAATCATTCATCCAGAAACCTTCTACCCCTCCACTACACCTCCCAAACGTATCCTCTTCAAGATCATGCCCGTGCATCCTGTGTATGTAGCTTTGCTGTATGGCATGCTGTTATGGATGCAGTACATCCTTGCACACCTTAGACTGTACAGCATGCCGAAAAACTTCATTGTTCCCATGCAAGACTCATTGTTCACAAACGACCCTAAACCCCAAACCTAAGACACCTAAACCCTGAACCCCTACACCCTAAACCCTAAACCCAACTTCTAAACCCTGAACCCTAAGCCCTCAACCCCAAACCCTAAACCCCAAAAGCCTCACCTCCTCTCCGTTGCTGCCAAGGCGCCCCCCGATCGCTCCTCGCCACACCGAAGCTGGGCCCGAAACTCAGTTGCCGCCAGGCGCAGTGGTTCCTGGAGTTGTTTTTTTAAGTGCAATGGGGCCTTTTTCCGCAGAGGTCCAGCCGACTACCGGCCAGGGCGTAGGGCTTGGGGTTTAGGGCTTAGGGTCAGGCTTTCCCGGCTAGGATTTCTAGGTTTAGAGCTTCGGATTTTGAGATTCCGGCTCAGGGTTTCAGGGGTTTTAAAGACGATTTTCTGGGTTCGGCGCTGCGGGTTTGGACGCTTGGGATCTTGGGGCGCACGTAGGGTTTGAAGCTGGGCGAACAAAATCAAAGCTCAGGTTCAGGGCCCGAAAACTTTAAAGCCCCTCAACACAAACCCTAAACCGCATCGTCTGTGGAAACTCGATGAAAGGACCGGCTCTCCATGATCTGTTAATCAAGGAATACAAGTTCAAAGATAAACTTTCAGGACCCGGTAGTTTTCAATACATTCCGTTCTGGAAAGGGGGGCCGGGGCTATCCGGGTTCCCTTTTTGTTTGAGCGAAGCTCGACTGGGGGCTTTGGAAGGCCGGCTGTGCGTCGTCACAGGCCGTGAGGACATTGTTTTTGGGGCTTAGACTTTCGGGGCTCAGGGCTTCGGGGTTTACGGGGTACTGAACAATCTTAGGATGCTCCGGGCTTAGGGCCTCGGGCTTCTTTGGCTCCAGGACGGGGACGAGGAGTCTTTCAAAACAAAACCCGATTGAACTATGGAGCAGAGCTTGTTTTCGATAGCAAATACAAGACGGCGCCCGGCAACTGCATTTGGAACTTACCGACGGCGCTGCGTTTAGACCGTGCAGCTTTGTAAAATTGCCTGGCACATAGAAGAGCACAGCGCTCGCGTTCTTCTTCATTCTTGTTCACATTCTTTTCACGAACGGCTGCCCATGTAGGAAGCTGAAACTTCAAAAACGATGCGCCCAGATCCTCGACCATGCCAAGCCGTTCTGTAGAGCCTCAATTCAAGAAGTCTAAACCCGAAACTCAGCGAGCCCTGGGAACCATAGGAACCCGAGAGCAAGGCCATTTTCCAAACCAGCCCAGGCTGAGACGCCGGCAGCACTGCATGCTTCCGAAACCAGGGAACCTTCAAAGAGGTGAAACCGTCACACTATAAAGGGGTCAATAAGGGTTACTATAAGGGGATCGATAAGGGTACTATAATATAGGGGCCTTCATAATCCTATAGCTTCCAGGGAACCTTCGCAGAGGTGCAACCGTCACCATGGAACGGTTTGGGGTTTCGGGTTTATGGTTTCACACAGCTTGAGCCGTCTGTAAACACAAAGACCTCGAATTATCAATCACAGGGTTTTGAACATAAGAGCCCGACGTCTGTGAAAGAACGCAGAGGGTGGAATGCGAATGATCTCAGGGCCAGGGGCTGACTACAGGCAGAAGAACGTTTAACTTCGCTTTAGCCGGCTGAATGCCAGGGGTGCCTTCGGCCGGAGCACCAGGTGCCCGACAAGACGGAATGCTGCGAGAAGTAGGGCTTCAGGATTATAATCGCACCCCTTGCCCCTGCGCCCCCAAACAAAAAACAACTCACACCTGAAAGACGCCCAAAACCCTAACCGCGAGCCCCTGAGCTCCTTGACTTCCAGTTCGGGTGCGATCTGCTGTACCGGTTCCTTCCCCCAAACTGCAAGAGCATCCCCTATTAGTGTAGACTGCGGATCAACAGAAAAAACGGCCCGAATGTTAGGATCCCCATTAAGATCCCCTTGAAGGGTTTAGGGATGGTTTTCAACGCTGGATCTGCCTGGACCGTGTCCTTAGGGGCCTTAATGTTCCGCCGAGGCTTCCGCATCTAGCTAGAATGGGCTTGTGCGATTTGGGTTTGACGGTTACGGCTGTGGAGTATACGAATTATCAAGGGCCTATTAGGGTTTGGGACTGTTAGAGCTTCGTGTTACTGAAAGCGCCGACATCAAGGGTTTGACTTGATTTGGGTCGTGACGACACGACTTGACCCAAATCTGCAACCCACTGAACCGTCGTGGCACCATGCGGCAGCTATTCTAAGCTGAGGTACCTTCCCGGCCCAATAAGGCTTTTAATGGGCGATAAGGAAACCTTCTCTTTCCAGGTGTAAAGCCATCTGCCGAGCTTCAGAGAGCTGGGTAGAGACTTGGGGGAGTCCGACAGTACGAACCGAAACCAAAACTAGAACCCCGAAGACCATAGCAAACCCCAACCTGCCAAACTCGAACTCCAGATGTGCACGCTTATATTCGGGATAGCCAATATGGGGGTTTCCGAAAATAGGGGACCCGAATATAGCACCCTAAATAGTGGGATCCTTGTTCTCAGGACCCCAAAATAAGGTACCCCTAATTTTCGGAAAGTCCCATATGTGCACGCTTATATTCGGGATAGCCAATATGTCTGGCTTTACGCGTCAAGGAATGCGGCATCCGCGTGAGAAATGGTCTTAAGAAGTTTACGCAGCAGGACTCCCTAAACTTGAACGCAACATGAAGCGGACCCAGAGAACCCGATACTCCTCAAACTGAGGAATATACATTGAATTACTTAACAGGGACCTGAGTAGTTTTAAGTAGGACTTTAAGTCCCCTAATATGGGTTAAAAAGTATAGTCACCCTACTTATAACCCCACTTGTAAATGCCCACGAACCTCCACGTACGGGGGCCTGAGTGTGATAATTTAGAAGGTACATTCTTTCATCTCTTCGGGTCAGGGGAGGCCCAATCCCTAAAGCCTAATCCCTAAACCCCTGAACCCTAACCCTAAAGCCCTAAGCTCTAAACCCTAATCCCTGAACCCTAAACCCTAATTAAGCCCTAAGCCCTAAACCCTAAGCCCTAAGCCCTAAAGCCTAAACCCTGAACCCTGGAAAGAAGGCACCTCTGTGGGAGTGCGCAAGTCACTTTGGTCCTCGGGCACCTGCGAGCACTTGCTCGAGCTTGAAGGTTTGGGAATTTTGGGGTTCAGGCTTAGGAGTTTAGGGGTTTAGGGAGTTCAGGGGTTTAGGGGTTTAGGGAGTTCAGGAGTTTCGGTGTTTAGGGAGTTCAGGGGTTTAGGGGTTTAGGGAGTTCAGGGGTTTAGGGGTTTAGGGAGTTCAGGGGTTTAGGGGGTTTAGGGAGTTCAGGGGTTTAGGGGTTTAGGGAGTTCAGGGGTTTAGGGGTTTAGGGAGTTCAGGGGTTTAGGGGTTTAGGGAGTTCAGGGGTTTAGGGGTTTAGGGAGTTCAGGGGTTTAGGGGTTTAGGGAGTTCAGGGGTTTAGGGGTTTAGGGAGTTCAGGGGTTTAGGGGTTTAGGGAGTTCAGGGGTTTAGGGGTTTAGGGAGTTCAGGGGTGTAGGGTGTCGGGTTTACGGTTTGGGGGTTTAGGGGTTTGGGGGGTTTAGGGTTTAGGGAGTGCCCAAGGCCCTAACGTGAGGTTGCGTGAGGGCTGGAGCTCCGATATTACCCCGAGCTGCAAGCTGGCGGATCCTCCATACGGTTGATGATATAAATGCTCATGACCCATTATAAGGAATATACCATAATTCCCATAGTTTCGGGTCCTTAAGGTAGTGCAGGATTTATATCATCAACAGCAGTTGGGCTCTTACCGTCAGGTTTCAAGGCTTTGAGCAACGTTACGGGAATCCTGAACCCTGACCCCCCCGCCCTAAACCCTGAACCCTAGAGCCTGTATAGACCCCAGAACCTTCAAGCAAGGGTGAAGGCCTCTTCGACCGAGATGTTAGGGTTGAGGGCATCCGCCGTTAATCTCAAATCCGAAACCTTTGATGATAAAATCCGTATGCAGCACCTTCTTCTTCATCATCATCATCATCCTCATCATCATGATCATCATCATTATCAACATCATGATCAGCATGACGACTGTGACAGCGATGGCGAGGGGCGTTTGGAGTTGCCCTCGTGGGCTTTAGGGAGATATAGTTTGTCTTTTTCAAAGTGTGGTGGGCCTTTCTCCGTATAGGGTCTAGGGTTTAGAGATTTCACTGGCCTCGCACATGGGAAGGCACGCTCGGCATCCCCATACCTTGCTGAGGCTTGTGCTGTGTTAATCTGTGTGTTGAGGGATTTGGGGGTTTAGGGGTTTGGGGGTTTAGCGGTTTGGGGGTTTGGGGGTTTAGGGCTTTAGGGTTTTGGGGGTTTGGGGGTTTTGGGGTTTGGGGGTTGATATTCAGGATTTAGGGTTTGGGTCGACGGCTTGCAGCTCAAGGGTTGGCAGTCTCAGGCGCTTGGGTGTCTGCTTCAGACACGCTTCAGGATGGCTACAAGTAGAAGGCTTCCAGTAAGTTAAAGGCTTCTCACGTACGACATCGTGGGCTTTGCTCGCGGCTTCTTTGTTGCGAGAGGAGTCCGGCTCAGCGTGCAGGCTCTTGCATTCGGGGCTTCGGGTTTGACTCTTGCGGGCTCTGGCGTTGATCACCTGCCGGCAGGGGACATGCCGAAACCCTTCAATGCTCGCCTTATTACACGAATCACAAATCATTAGCACTACGTTTCAGGATTCCCAGCTCAAGACCCTCCCCCCTTCCCTCGGCTATGCACGATTGTGCTTCTTTTCCCAGACCTTCGAGGACTCTGAGTCACTGAGCCCTGAATGTTACACCTGAAACCCTTCACTCACGCGAACCCTAAACCCTAAACCCTAAACAAACTGTGTTCTGGCGCGAACACTGCCTTCAGCACACTTCCCGAGTTCGGCACAGTGAGTGCAGCACATGAGACCGAACAACTCGATAGCATCCGGCGTACCAAAGCCACTTTTTAAACTAAACCCCATAGGATCCCTTTATAATTGCCGCAAAGCAACCCCCCTAAGCCCTTTTTTAGTGGCGAAGGCTCCTACACTAAGCCCTTTTTGTCTTTTTTCTGATTGTAGTGTAATACCCCCCCAAAGCCCTCTTCCAGAATTTCAGGGTCTTGGCTTAGGGGTTGGTTCAAACCCAACAGGACAAGAAAAAACCTAAACAACCCTGAAACCACTGTAAAAAATTCTACAAAAACCTAAACAACCCTGAAACCACTGAACACCACCTCTGCACCCTAAGCTCCCTGCGAAGACGCGCGATCCCCCGGCCAGGGGTCTGGGCTGACAGCGGTTCCAGTTCTTCACCTCGGTGCTGTTGCAGAACCCTAAACCATAAACCCTAAACAAAGTCTTCTTCCAAAGTCTGGGCCCCTTGAATCGAATTCATTCATGTCCCTCTTCAACGGGGCCTGAAACCTGCGTCGCTGCCTCGTTCTTCCAAATGCGAGCATCAAGACGCAGGAAACATGCTACACTTGGAGGTTCATGGGTAGTTATAAGTAGGGCTATACGTCCCCCAATATGAATTCTAAGCATAGTTACCCTACTTACAACCCCACTTATAACTCCCATGAACCTCCAAGCCCCCGACCCCCGAAGCTCCAAGCAGCAAACCCGAAGCACAGTCTCTGGCCAGACCCTGCCCACTTAACAACCCTAAACCGGAAACCCTGAACCCTAGCCCTAACCCACAAACCCTACAGCCCTAAAACCCTAAATCCTAAACCCGAAAAACCTAAGAATGAGGTCTCGAAAACTGAGACTCCACACCAGATCCTCGTCCTGGCAGGAGGGCATGTCACCGGTGGTTGTCAGTCTAGGCTCCCGAAAGACGTATGCCGCCAAGGATCGAGGATATCGAGAGTTTGGGGGTTAGAGCGTTTTAGAATTCTGGGGCTTAAGGTTCAGAGGTTTGGGGTTTATGGGGGTAAAAGAGTTTAGGTTTAGGATTGAGGCTCTACACCGTGCAAGCCCGTCTCTACTGACCCCCTACAGCCGGTAAATGCTGCGATCTGCTGACATTAGGCCGGACCCCTGAGCATCTAAACTCCCCAATGGTTTTGGGTTAGGGTTTAGGGTTTACTGTTTATCGCAAACCCGAGACTCCAAAGCCTAAGCCCGAACTCATCGGAGAGAGTACTGGAAACCCCCAAACCCCGAATACGGTCTCTAGGATGCCCAGTAACCTAGGAATAAAAAGGGCTCCCTTTTTGGTATTGGGTACCCTTATAAGGAACCTAGGACTACAAAAAGGGAATACGGGTACTACCGGGTATCCTAGGTTGAGGATAAAATTAGCCCTAAACCCAGCCCTCAGCCCTGAACAACACAGCCCCGAGTCGGCCTCTGAAGAGTCTGCCGACTCCAAGAGAAGGACACCGCCGCTGGGCAGTAGCAGTGCGGCACCTGAAGCGGGGAGGGGGGGGGATTTTAAGGTGCAAGGCATGACTCTCGGGTTTAGGTTTAGGGTTCAAGGTTTACAGTTTAAAACTCGAAACCCTAAACCCCTAGAATCTAGAACACTGAGATCGCTCAGGCACGGCCTGTCTCTCGAACCATGTGCGGAGCTTCTCCCTGTTGTGCGTCGTGCGATACTGGTCATACAAGCTCTGTTGGCCCGCCACTTGGAAGGGCAGAGGATTTAGTAAGTAGGCTATAAGGCTATAAGTAGGGTTATAATTGGGGTAACTCCATTTAGGGTACTTATAACTCTACTTTTCACCTACTTACTAAGTCCCCTGCCCCTCCAAGCACAATGTGCCCGACGATCGGGAACAAGACGGGGTTCCAGAGAGAAGCTCGCCGTTTCGTTGGCGTCAATGCCAGTTGATAACTGAACCCTAAACCCTAAACTCTAAACCCTAAACCCAAAACACTAAACCCTAAACCCTAAACCCTAAACCCTAAATTCTAAACTCTAAACCCTAAACCCGTTAGTGCCAATGTGTGGCTTGCCTCCGCAGGTGGCTGGGGGTTCGCAGGGTCGGGCTGAGGGTGTGCATAGCCTCAGGGGGTGCCAGCGAACAAAGCTGTTACTTGGAGGGTCGGGGGACTGAGTAAGTAGGTAGTAAGCAGACTTATAAGTACCCTATAAGGGACCCTAATTAGGGTTATGGTACTTATAAGTCCCTAAAATAGCCAGTTACTAAGTCCCCCGACTCTCCAAGTAGGGTTCAGCAAGCTTACAGTTCTTGGGGTGTAAGGTGTAGCAGCTTAAGGGCTGTTTGGAGCTTTAAGTGTAGGGTTTGGGGATTGAAGCGTGCTCAGCGGCATTTAGGGTTTAAGGTTTGGGTTTTCAGGATCTCTTGGATCTGTCTGCAGCCATATCAATACACCCTAATTGAGGAATATGTATACACCATAAACCATAAAGAGAAGGCCCCCTATAAATTATACATCTTAAACCATAACATGAAGGCCCCTATCAATTATTGTACCTGAACCCAAACTCTAAACCCCACACCCCAACCCTAGACCCTGAACCCTAAACCCTAAACCCTAAACCCTACACCCCAAACTCTCTACTGTATATTCCTGAATTAAGGGGTACTTGGGCTCTGTGGGTTGCGAGTCCCAGAGTCGAAATCCTCCAAAACCCAAAAGCCGCGAACCCTTAAGGGTTTAGGGTTCAGGGTTTAGGGTTTAGGGTTTAGGGTTTAGGGTTAAAGCCTGATACCATGAACCCCGCAACCTGAAATCCTAAGGTGCTTAGCCAAATGGGTGGTTGTCAAGATTGTGGCTCCATTTTGGGCCCTTGCTATAATACGGCACCTAATATTTGGGGCCCAAAAAGGGACCATAATTTTGACAGCTATTCAACAGAGTAGCTGGACAGGACGTACATGTGGGGTTTCTGCATCGCGAGTATTAGGACACTCGAGACTCGACACCCCAAACCAAATCTACACTTACCTTTGATGTGGAGATGATGTACATTGACCAAAACCCTAAAGCCTCATCCCTAACTAATTCCTAAATCCCAATCCTTGGCCCCAACCCTGTTGAAGTCCTTCTAACAGCGCCCACAAAACTACTAAAACCCGATGTCAACTAGGGTCTTCTCCGCGTATACCCATGCCTCTTTGACGCCAAATATACACTTGGAGGGTCGGGGGACTTAGTAACTGGTTATTTTAAGGACTTACAAGTACCCTAACCCCAGTTAGGGTCCCTTCTTGGGTAGTTATAAGTCTACTTACTACCTACTTACTAAGTCCCCCGACCCTCCAAGCACTCACCAAACATGAAACCCTAAACCCTAAACCCTCAACCCGAAAACCAAACTTCACATGCGCCTGCCGCCCCGAAGGAAGCGAGCTGCCATCGGCTCACGGACTCAGGGAGCGCCAATGTTTAAAGGCTCCAGGTTTCGAGTTTGGGGCTTTGGGGTTCAGGGTTTAGGGTTACTTGGAGGGTCGGGGGAGTTAGTAAGTAGGTAGTAAGTAGACTTATAAGTGCCCTAACAGGGACCCTAATTGGGGTTATGGTACTTATAAGTCCATAAAATAACCAGTTACTAAGTCCCCCGACCCTCCAAGTAGGGTTTAGGGGTTAGGGTTTCGGGCTCAGGGTTCAGGGCGTTCGGATTTATATACGGTTCAGGGCATACGGCTCACGTGCTGTCAGGGTTTAAAGGTCCACGTGGAGCAGGGGGATTGCTGTTTGTCTGTTGGGGACTCGGGTGCAGCATTGAGCGGAGAGTCCCTTCGTGATGCCGTGGCCCTGCTACGTAATATAAGGAGCCTCACAGTTAGAATAGGGTTTCGGGGTGTATTATACTATAGTTATAATATCGAACCCGAAAATGGTGTAGGCAACTATTTAAGCCCCTAAAGTGCTCTATGGACTGCTGGGATGTTAGCTTGCAGCTTCGGGTATATACAGGGTCACGGTCTTGAGAGAACCCTCCAGCTGCTCTGGATAACAATACCAGTTGCAGTAGCAATAGTATCTGTAGTAGGGCAGCAGCATTCGTACCAGTACTGCAGAATGAAGCTAGAATCTCTGCAGCCTCTGTAATCTGTGAACTCCTTGTCCGTGCCCGCTGACCCCGGACCTTGATCACTACACTGCGAAAATAAGGCGCGGATGCTGACATCAACTCTAAAATCTAAACCCCGGCCCTACTTGGAGAGTCGGGGGACTTAGTAACTGGCTATTTTAGGGACTTATAAGTACCATAACCCCAATTAGGGTCCCTTTTAGGGTACTTAAAAGGCTACTTACTACCTACTTACTAAGTCCCCCGACCCTCCAAGTAACCCTGAACATCCAAACCTCAAAGCACCCTAAACCCTAAACCCTAAACCCTAAACCCTAAACCCTAAACCCTAAAGGCCCCCCCAAGGCCCCCAAACCTCAAAGGCCCCCAAACCTCGCCGAGGCCCGGGGCCCCGACTTTGTGGCGCGGTAGCGCCTGCCGGGCCAAGGGGCCTGAAAAGCAATACCCTAAAGCCCTGAAAGGGCTTAGGGTTTAGGGTTTAGGGTTTAGGGTTTAGGGTTTAGGGTGTATAGGGTTTAGGGTTTAGGGTTTAGGGTTTAGGGTTTAGGGTTTAGGGTTTAGGGTGTAGGGTTTAGGGTTTAGGGTTTAGGGTGTAGGGTTTAGGGTATAGGGTTTAGGGGTTTAGGGTTTAGGGTGTAGGGTTTAGGGTTTAGGGTTTAGATACCCTAAACCCTAAACCCGAAAAGCAGTCTAGCTCTGTATATACGGGTTTTGTATAATATAACATGTGTGTATGGTGTGTATATATGTATATATGTGTGGAAGCATGTGTGTATGCTTTTTGCCTGTGTACCCTTACATGTGTAATGTGTGTATACATATGTACGGGCATGTACCTCTGTCTGTGCGCATTTGTCTGTCCTTAGATTCTATTTGTCGTCATTGCTTATGTACTCACTTGTAACCACGCGTATAGTGTACACAAACCTGAAACACAGCCACAGAAAATGAAAACACTGAACTCTATACTGCACAACTTCAAACCCGAAAAAGACCCGAAACCCAAAACCCTAAATCCCAAACCACAGACCCTAAATCCCAAACCCTAAATCCTAAAACCTAACTCCCAAACCCTAAACCTGAAATCCAAAACCCGAAATCCTAGCAGGTGCAGGGCCGTGTGTTTGGGCTCTCGTTACTTGGAGGGTCGGGGGACTTAGTAACTGGTTATTTTAGGGACTTATAACTACCATGACCCCAATTAGGGTCCCTTGTAGGGTAACTTAGAAGTCTACTTACTACCTACTTACTAAGTCCCCTGACGAGCTTAGGGCTTCGGATTCGAGGTCTAAAGGATGAAGAGTTAGGGATTCAGGGATCGAAGGTTTAGGGTTTAGGGCTCGGAGTTTGGGATTTAGGGATCGAAGGTTTAAGGTTCAGGGTTCGGAGTTTGGGATTTAGGGGTCGGAGGTTTAGGGCTTGGGATTTAGAGGTCGAAGGTTTAGGGTTTAGGGTCCGGAGCTTGGGATTCAGGGATCGAAGGTTTAGGGTTTAGGGCTCGGAGTTTGGGATTTAGGGATCGAAGGTTTAAGGTTTAGGGTTCGGAGTTTGGGATTTAGGGTCGAAGGTTTAGGGTTTAGAGCTCGGAGTTTGGGATTTAGAGAACGAAGGTTTAGGGTCTGGGGCTCGGAGATTGGGATTCAGGGATCAAAGGTTTAGGGTTTAGGGTTCGGAGTTTGGGATTTAGGGATCGAAGGTTTAGGGTTTAGAGCTTGGGATTTAGGGATCGAAGGTTTAGGGTTTAGAGCTTGAGATTTAGGGATCAAGGTTTAGGGTTTAGGGTTCGGAGTTTGGGATTTAGGGATCGAAGGTTTAGGTTTTAGAGCTTGAGATTTAGGGATCGAAGGTTTAGGGTTTAGGGTTCAGAGTTTGGGATTCAGGGATCGAAGGTTTAGGGTTTAGGGTTCGGAGTTTGGGATTTAGGGATCGAAGGTTTAGGGTTCGGAGTTAGGGATTTAGGATTTGGGGCTTCGGGTTTCGGGATCCAAGGGTTTGGGCTACTGCAATCCAGGTGAAGGGCCCGTCCCAGTGCCGACGCGGCGGCAGCTGGAGCGGCCGAGGCATCTTTGCAAAACGAAACAAGACTTGCTGGAGGTTGATGGCTGTCGGTTTCTATCCCAGGAGGTACTAGATAGGGGCCTTAATGATTAGAGTACGGTTTGGGGGCCTATTATATCATAATTATGACAAGGCTGCAGGTAAGCAGGGTCTTCGGTTTAGGACTGCATGTTTCAGGACTGCTTGGGATGTTGTTAAGGTGGCGAGTGTACGGATGTTCCTTGAAAACGGGTCCGGAAAACATAGCGCGCAGGGTTTGGGTTTAGGGCCCCCTTGAACGAACTTCATTGCCCAGCCGACCCAAGAGGGAACACACACGCTCTCTCTTTCTCTTGTCCCTCTTTCCGCCTCTCTCTCTCTCTCTCTCTCTCTCTCGCTCGCCGTCTCTCTCGCATGCATCCATGTATGCAACCTTTGCGAATGCACAGCTCTAAAGCACCGCCTGCATGCTACGGCAAGTCGCGCTTCCGACTTTTTGCTTGCATCACCAAGAGCCGCGTGCTGCGGTAAAGGTGGTTAACTCACTTCCGAAACTGCACACTAACTCGCACAGAAGCTTACGCGCACATGCCAACAGGTCAGGCTAGCTACAGCACTTTCACACCGGTATAACCCTCTCTCTGACCTGTTGGCCTGACTGTACTGGCACGTTTCTTGAGTGCTTTTTCGTGAAACAGCAACCCATCGCAAAGCTGTTCTCGTAGATCAGATCCCCTATGAGCCTTAGTCAAACCGTCCGCCAGCTGGCATCTAGTGGGAACCCATAACAGCTTCGCCTTGCCTGGTTGCTCATGCTGATCCCTTGTCGTCAGCAGTTGGCGAAGCAACACAGCATGCACAATGTTTCCTTTCTCTCCCACGTGTTGGCCGTCTTTATGAATGGTGTCGTAAATGCTTTTACAGTCGGTGACCATAGTGAGCGGAACCAGCTGCTGCCATCCGTCATCTTCGACCGCGGACATGACTTTTGACCCGTACTTCAGCTCACACAACAAGACTTGGGCGAACCTAGACATGTTGTGCCCCATGATAGCGGCGTGGGTCTCGGCGGCGAACGACGACTCAATGACTCGACGATTCGTGGCGCTCTTCCAGTCAATGAGATTGAGGTGAACCCTACCCTCCTGCTCGATAGCCCCTTTCTTCACGAAACCAATGCAAGCGCCCTTCTGGGAATAAATCAAACGCTTGTCCAAATGACTCTGGAGGATATCTTCACACTGTTTCTCATCAATCTCAACTCCCACGCTACTGTAAAGACCCGCGTCATGATAAGTCACGAGTTCCGCATCATGCCCTAATGGCTTGAAGAGGATCTCAGTCCGATGTTTTGAAACTTCCCGAACGGCCTTGTTGGCCCTGATCAAGTCGGATACTCGAAGGTCCGAAATCCTCTTCTGAAGCTGGTTACATTCGAAAGCAATGTCGGGCCTGGACTGAACTGCCAACCATTGCAAGCTTCCCGTGATCGACCTATAATCCGTCACCTCAGTTGGATTGGCCCTGGCATCCGGCTCGCGGAGTCGTGACGAATCAATCTTCATCGTTTGAAGTCGGCCATCAATGAAAGCATTCTGAGCAAGCGTGACACAAGTCTCGCCGTCCTTGTTGATGACCTTAATCTCTTTGCCACAATACGTCACCCCGCTTTCTTGCTCACAGACTTTCATCCATGTCCCAAACGGAAAACGATCGGTCAGCTTCTTCTCTACTTGTCTCCCAGCTTCACCACCATTGTGACAGAACATCACATCATCGACATGAACCACCATCAACCCTTGAAGATTCCCTTGTTGATCTCGCAGAGCAAACATGGCAGGGTCAGTCTTGCATTTACTGAATCCCATCTCTTCTTCAAGGATCCTGGCAAGCTCGTTGTACCAGGCACGTGGTGCGTCTGGTCTGCCGTACACAGGTTTGAGTAACTTAAGAAGTTGTCCTGGCTTCATTCCACTCAGACCTTGTTTGGGCTGTCTCATGAACATGTCCGGCTTCCCAGACAGAGGAGCTCCTTGGAGGAAGGCATTCGAAATGTCGCCAATGAACCAGTTACTTGTCCAGCCTAGGCTCGTGACCATATGAAGGAACACCATAGTGGACACCCGTTCAACCGTCGGACTGTCAACCTGAATTTGCCCAGTACGACTATCAGGACACAAATGCCCCTGCAAGCATAATCGAGCCTTTGCTTTCACAGGTAACTCTTTCCCACTGGCCTCAAGCAAACCGGCATTCTTGTTGCGAAATACATACCGACTCGGAAGAATCCTCTCAGGCCTTTCTCTCTCAAGACGCTGACTCTCTTCTAAGCTCAGTATTTCGCAACTCTCATATTCCTGCCATGACTTCCATTCTTTCTCTTCCGCTTGTTTGTACAAATCTCGATCTTTCTCAGGAATGGTGACATATGGGATTTCCTTTTCAAGCATGCGCTTCAATTTGGTCTTACTCTGGCTTCCCACATTTGCCACATGAACCTGTTGTGAAGGAGGTTGTTGTCTTCTACGCTTGACACTCAGCGGAACGTCGTCCAGAGCCGCATCCTTTCGAGTGCGGTTCCGAAAGATCGTGATCAGTCCTGCCACGGGAGCCTGCGGGATGAATTGATGTTGATCTTCAAGCTCCATCCATTTCACTTCATTCTCAACACACTCCCATCGGCCATCCACATGAACCCATGA
Source organism: Symbiodinium sp. CCMP2592 (assembly GCA_905221615.1). Taxonomy (NCBI): domain Eukaryota; class Dinophyceae; order Suessiales; family Symbiodiniaceae; genus Symbiodinium; species Symbiodinium sp. CCMP2592. Next base: position 171,857 of record CAJNDT010000268.1, on the reverse strand, counting down.
CGTACGATACGGAAAACGCTCACCTGGATACCTCGGTTCAGGAGTTCTGAATGCCCAGGCCTTGTATGACACTAGAACCGGACTGCCACTGTTGTCCACATGCCAACCGACCTGTCCTGACATCCGCGCATGTTCATCACTCAAACCCTCGGTGTCCAGGCTTCTCTCATCAGTCATGAGTTCATCAGCAACCTCCTGACACAATGGCTGCTGTTCGAGGTCCATAGGCTCCCCTTCAGGATCTGGTTGTCCAATAAGATCTTCATATGTGGCCTCCTTAGGTACTTTCCGGAATAGTGCGATGGCTTTCTGAACCTCGGGATTCCCATATTGCTTTTCGTCGCCGACGGCTTCTCGTAGATGCTCTCCTGCCACTAGAAAGCACCTGCCCCCTATCGCGACCCAAGCATTGCCATCCTGAAGTCCAACCACATAACCCGGACCAACCCACTTACTCTGACTGTCACCCTTCTTACTCTTCTCAGCTCGCCAAAAGAAGACCATCTGACCTATCTTCGGAACGGGCAACTTGCGAGTCCTATTATGAGCTGTCCGGAGGAGCATCTGTCTCGCCTGGCTTCGAACAAACTCCATCTTGGCATGGTACCGGAACCTCATGCGGCTTGCTACGTCGCTACCTTTCTCTCCCACCGAAGGATGGTAGGCCGTAGGATTCCCTTGATGGTACATTTCTCCAAACACCCGAGGTTCCCTTCCAAAAACCAAAGCTACTGGCGCCCAGCCATGTTCTCTCACAAGAGAATTCTTGGCACATGCAACTTCCCTGGCAAGCTTCCTCATGTCTTCACGCCCCACCGTAGCAGTTTGCCTGATGGTGGCAAATAGCATATCTTTGATAGTGGAGTTATGTCGTTCTATCTTGCCGGCCTGGAAATGTGCGGTGCCAGCTATCGAAACAAGGCTGCTGCCGGATTGTGACACCTTCGTCCAGAAATCTGGTCCAATGAACCCTCCCTCAAGATCGGTAGTCACACGTGAAGGAACCCCAGCCCACTTGCTCCATCCCCTATCAAAGGCTCGATGAAGCTCAAGAGGAGAATGATCCCTCAACATTTCCAGAACGTGGTATGACGTAGCTCGATCGAGGATAGACAAGAACCAGAAATTCTCCTTGTTCGCATCTCTGATACACAGACAATCCAACTGGACCTCGTCCCCAAACTCAAGCTGACATGGTGGCATATTCGTGGTGCGGTGTGTACTGGGACGCCTCGCATGAGCACAGGTAACACACCTCATCCAACTGACAGCTTCAACAACCTCTTTACGAGCTCCACCTAGCTTCAGAAATCTCGCGAAGTCTTCCTTGCTGGGGTGTCCCAGGTTACAGTGGGCTTTGATCAGCCCATGGCGTATCGCCTCACTGAGGCGCCTCCCAGCAGGGACCTCAAACGTGATACCGCCCGAAGCAAGTTTTGCTCGCACTCTTTGAGTAGGCTCCTGAGATCCGCGTGCCTGTTCTTCCCCAGCTGCTTCCGCCTGTTCACTTCTAGGCTCCTGCAGATCGGGAATCATTTCTTCATCACCATCTTCATCACTCATCTCATCCCCTTGTGCATAGACGATGTTCCACTGTTTGAGAGCACGCATGATATTTTTCTCATTCCACCTGAGCTCAGACACTCCCTTCTCGTCATCGTGAACCTTCCGGCGGATCTTGGCTGACAGGCTTCGGAGCATTCGTCGGACCCTTCCCGGCTCGACCATCTTCAAGTATCGCGTGTATCCTCGACATACTGCCTGCGCAAATTTCCGATGCCACACATCCGCCTGCCGACTTGAACTGCGATCTGTGCTCCCTTCAAATCTACCGATCTCTTCAGCAATGGGTTCGCATGTAGTGGCCCATTTCTTCACCCGATCATCATATTGAATGCTCTGCACACACTGAATCCTCGGATGTCTACATACCACATCAAGAAACTGTTGAACACTTTGATCGCAACTCATTGGCATATCCATGAGCACATGATCTCCCCGTCCCACCTGTCCATCAATCAAATGGTTGATAAACTGGTACCTCTGCTCCATGCTCTGTCTCTTCTGTCTCTCACGTCGCTTTTCCTGAGACCTGTGACCATTCGAATGACACGACTGACCGACGGTGGGACAGCAACCATTCAGTATGACGAGACGGGGACAAACTCGATCCACCCAGTCTATGACAGCCTCCCGGTTCTCCGCTTGGGCAAGGTCACCAGCCAATTGCTCACATTGCTTTGACCGCCAACCCCAACGAGAGAAAGATTGTGCAAAACAAACTTCAGATGACCCGACCTCAACCACATCCGGCCGGATCCGGGAAGCATATGGTACTGCTTCTGCCGCCGCACCCGCTAATGCAGCGGTCGCGATAAACACTCCAGCCACTATGGCCCGAGCGTTTCCTAGGAGCCTCTTTGCGACACCTTTCTTCAACTGGCGCCTACGCTCACAGCCCTCCTGAATCCTATTACGAACCTGGTCCGGACTTAGAGGCTCCCGTGGAGAATCTACTGCATCACCCTCGGCTGCAGGCTGAAGCTCACTGGGCAAAGGTTCGTGCTTCACTTCTCGTCGGAACTGTTTCCATGTCCCTTGCCCTTCACGTTGCCGGCCTTCTTCTTCCGCATCTCCATCACCAGTTCCACTTCCTCCTCGGTGAGATTGGCATTCACCAGCTTGTTCGGTTCCTCGTTGTCGGAGGATTCGATCTCCACCGGGCCCGTCTTGACCCAGGATTGATCTGAGGAGACCGGTGCGCTTCCCTGTGGTGGGCTCCTGCGGTTCTTCGTTCTTTCCTTCGGCAGGAAGTTCTTCTCCTCCTTGATCTTGACTCTTGACCATCGCGGCAGCCTTGAGCTCTTTCTGCACCTCCTTGGTCGGGCGATGATCGTAGGTGTACGGGAGCGTGGTGCGACAGGCTGGGAATCGCCTGCAACCCCAAAAGGGCTCGTGAGTGAGGCGATTGTTGCGCTGCACCATCGGTATGCCGCACACCGTGCATTTGGGACAAGGATCTGCCATCTCGAGGTCCCGGTCGAGGTTCATAGCAGCATTGGCCTCCACCGCCCACATTTCGAGCTCCATGATGAGCTGGCTCCGGGACCAACGTCCCCAGTGATTGTCGTGGACTCGCCCCACGTCTTCCACGACATGGCTTGCGTAGACCTCCTTGAGGGCCCGGGGTTCGATCCCTTGAGAGGCGGTTTGACCACCGCCCACAATTCCTTCAGCCGATCGAGACTGTGGGCCCTCAGCTCCTCGTGCTTCACCTTGCACCGGCTGGCCACTGCGATCACATAGTCCTCCTTCCTCTTCGGGGCGAGAGTCGACATGATGAGACCCACACTCGGCCCTCGAAGAGTACATCACACACATCCACATCATCAGCATCTCTAAGCGGCTCTTGGTGATTCGATGACATGTATGTGTGACCCTGCTGCTCCCCAAAGGTCCTGGTGACTTCTTTCCTCTGTAGAGGAAACTTCAACTTCTTCATTGCTTTCCTCATCTGGCCATCAACCTGGGTGGCCGTTCGTACTGAGTAACACGACAGACACCATCTCTCGCCCTTCCACTCGTGAGTTGCATGTGGGACATGAGGATCAAACTGAAGTGGTCGACGATTTGTGTCATAAAGCCGGCCGCGTAGCCACTCACCCCGATTGCCCTGTTTCCATGTACACTCGGACTCACTCACTTCTTGATCTGCAACCCACAGCTGGCCTCCTTCGAAATCACCGAAGGTGACCGTCGTCGCGAGGGCCTGTTTATCATTGTGCCGATCCACATGCACTTCCGTGGGGACATTCTTCATCAAGGTGAATGATGACCACTCCCCATCCACATGCGATGCCATGAACATGTTCACATACCGAACAACATTCGGATATCGCAACGTTCTTTTAGTCACTCCAGTCCATGCTCCATGACTATATATCCCAGCGACCCAAGCTTCATGACCCTTGCCTTTCCCACCGTTGATGGCTCGGTGCCGCTTGGAGGTGTTGAAGGGAAGCATCCTGACCAGTCGCGCTAGGGCTTCATAGGAATAATCTTGGGCATGGTAGAGTTTGCGGGCTTCATCTTCACACCGTTGAACGTTCTCTGATGTTGCTCGGACCTTGTTGTGAAATCTCTCCTGCTCCACCGGGATGTCCGCCATGCACACCTGATCGCTGTCCGCTTCATCTATAGTGATCTTGTGGTCATCCTCTAGCAACTGCCGCGGGGGAATTTCCCGCCTGGTCCGAGAGGGCCTCGTGTTGATCTGGAAACCACATAGCCCGGCTTTCGTCTCCCTGAGTGGGACTTCTGCTTGCATTTCTCGGAACATGATCTTACCTTTTTCCAAGTCCATGACCATTCCCAGTCCCTTCAGAGTAGACTTGCTGAGCAACAACGGGATTTCCTGGTCGACGACGCTGACTCTCACTCGTGCAGTCTTAGAGGCTCCCACCACATGGAGAGGCATAATCACTGCATACGATGACATAATCCTCGGTCCTCCCCCGAACCGAAAAGGCCTCGCCTCGTTGACGATATGCACATCTTCTCCGTGGCGCTGTAGAAGTTTCAAATGCCTCTGCATCCATTGGGTCCCGGCCACCGTCCTGGCACAACAAGTGTCACTGAGGGCAAGGTTATCACGATCAGGTTCCTGTCCGGTCTGCATAACAATGTTAGTGCACACCTCCTGTGGATCATCGTGATGTTCCTCAGCGCCTGCGTCCGCCGTGGCGAGGTAGATAGCCGCCAGCTCGTCTCCTTCATCTGAGTCGCTTAACTCCTCGGCGACCACGGCGAGCACAGGCTTGTCCCTCTGCGGATCGCGCTTCGTTGTGTCCTGTCCGCCCTTCCGGTACGGGCATTCGGCATCACTGTGCCAGTGGCCGTAGACGGTAAGGCCATGCGCCTTGCAAGCGCTGCAAGGCATTTTGGCTTTCATGCTTCTGATCCTCTCTTGTCTCGCCTCACTGCTCTCACCTCGTGAGAAACCCCTTGCTCGTTCAATTTCGGCACGTTTGCGAGCAGCCTGCGTCAGAAGGACTTCCAATTCCCCTTCGAGCTCTTCAGAATGAGCCTCATCGTGATCTTCTTCTTCACCCTGTTCCACGTCATGATTGTCCTCGGTCGCGGCATTCACTTGTCTCGGTCCGCCTTTCGTCTTCCACTGCCTAAACGGAGTCCTGGTATGAGCCGATGAAGATTCTTCGTCCCTCTTCACCTTCGGGACGATCGCCATCAGGGCTTTCCTCAAACGACTATAATCATACTCACCGCCGGCAGCCGAAATGACCTGTTTCCGCAACTCATCCGACAAGCTTGCCTTCTCCAGGAACCAGTAGGCCTTGTTCAAGCCATCGATCTTCGCGCCAATCTCCTCCAAGCGCTTCAAGTGGGTGCGAAACTCCATGTCATACGTGATAAACTCCTGGCCCGCAGTCCTCTTGAAGCCACGATAATACTCGGTCAGGGTCGAGAAGACTCTCAAGTGCTCGAGGGGCTCCAACTCCTGGTACAAGTGGCTGAGAAGTCGCTTAACTCCATCTTCGTGCTTGAGCTCCTGCAAGTCGAGGCCTTCGGTTGCAATCCATGCAGGGCCCGTCAGCCTCTCCATCAATTTCTGAGCACGGTAGCTGGGGTCAATCCCTGTTGCACTCTCAAACAAGCGAACTCGACGTTCATAACCTCGCATCGGGGTTTTGCCGTCATACTCGGGCACATGATCTTTGCCCGTCTTCGGAGAGCTCTTAACCTGACTCCCTGCATCACTCGACTCCTTCACCTCTTCTGAAGCATCTGCGGAGAATTCTTCAGTAACCGTTGTGGACTGCACTGAAGCCCTCCGCCCGCCTGAGTCTGCAGGTTGGTCCGCGCCGGCGTTCCATCCCGCCCAAGAAGCGTTGTCACTGCTATTCCATCGATAGCCTGGCCAGTTGGACTTCCTACCGTAGTAACCGTCATCCCAGCTACTCGCAGGCTGTCTCTCCCATTGGCCTTGCCACCAAACATAATCCCAAGTGCTGTTGCTCCACCGAGGGCCTGTCGACCCGTAATGCTCTGCCGAAGTTCGGGCATCCCAAGACGCCCACGGACGAGTGCCTCTCCATCCGTCATCATCTGGTGCCCCATCATTGTGGCCACCATCGCCGCTATTGCCATCCGCCTCCTGAGGAGGCTGCGCCGTGCTGCCTGACATCGCTCTGCCCTGCTCCGCACAACCAATGCGAATGCAGAGCTCTAAAGCACCGCCTGCATGCTACGGCAAGTCGCGCTTCCGACTTTTTGCTTGCATCACCAAGAGCCGCGTGCTGCGGTAAAGGTGGTTAACTCACTTCCGAAACTGCACACTAACTCGCACAGAAGCTTACGCGCACATGCCAACAGGTCAGGCTAGCTACAGCACTTTCACAACCTTGACATGTACCGACATACCTATGCCCGTTGCGGATTCCGGTCATCCTGTCCTTACTGTTCTCTCAAGGGTCCAGGATGTAGGGTTTAGGGATGAACGCAGTGCGTCCAAACTCCGGCGAAGCCAGGTTTCATGCAGAACATCTGCAAATATCAGCGATTGGAGCACGAGTCATTACATTAAGAGATAGGATTACGGGGACCCTTGGGGATATAGACCCTCTCAGTAAGGTCCCTTTTGAGAGAGCCAGAAGCAGGGTTAAGAACTGTCCCCTGCAAGGGGCCTCCCTAATACCACCTGGGATACATGCAGTGTTTGAGCGATTGTCTAGAGCCGCTGCCCGAAACCCAAAACTAGGTGGGGCTTTTGGAGCCTTTGAAAAATCTTAGTAAATAAGGTCCTCTTAAGCCCAATAAGGGAAAATATAAAATGCCCCAAAGCCCTACCTAGAAAACGATTTGATAGCTAGCCGGCCTGAGCACCTGTGCAGGGCCCGCAAGCAGCGAGGTTCTGCCCAACATGGCTCCGCAGAGTTTGCGCAACGTGCTGCTCTTATGGCAGAATCATATATCCTTGTGCTTTCGGTCTGGGCTGATATGTGGGTCGGGGTTTCGGGATGTCGATTCTTACTGTTCGATTGCTGCGACTATAGCTGCTTTTAGTCTCCCTATCTCCAAGTTGTCCTGATTGGGAAGCGAGCTTTGAAAGACGCTTTCGTTCGGTTTTGAGCTTGGTGTCGAGGGCTCTGGGCTTAGGGTCAGCAGCTCAAGGTCTTACTGTGCGAGTCTAGAAGTGTCTAGAATTTGGGGTGCAGGGTGGGGTTCAGCATCTATACGCACAGCTCATGGTTCTTGAAGGGATATGGATCAAAACTGTACTGTGGAATCGAGCTTCATGGTATGGTCCCATTGCGCATGTGCTACACATGCCAGCCCCCTGCGGTGTCGAAGCGCACATGGTGCTTCTCGGTTCTCCTAGTGCCTCGAACAACTCGAACCTGCTCAAACCCTAAAACTTTGAACCCCTAGTGGATGCCTGAACCATAAACCCTTTTGGAAGCCCGAAACACCTGCAGAAGCCGTATAGAGCCCTCAAAGAAACCTGAACCCTAGGGCTTTGACGAAACCGCTTCTCCTATTCAGAAGCACTTATTCAGTTGTGCGCTTTCCCTGCAGCCTGTGTTGCCATTTGCTTAGGGTTCGGAACCAGTTGAAAGTTCTAGCGGCTCTTTGTGGCGAGTCTGCTCTGCGATCGAACATCATCGTGAATTTCTCACTCGTAAACCCTGAACTCCCCCCCACCCTAAATCCTAAAACACAGAAAGCCCTGGCACTAAAATCCTAAACCCTCAGCCCGAAAATCCGAACCCCAGAAATGAAATGGCACGGAAAATCTGAAAAATCGGAACCCCCCAAGCCCTAAACCCCAAACCCCCAAACTCCAGAGCCCGTTGGTTTGTGTATTAAATCAAGGGTATTGAGCTATCTGCATTATAATATGAAGGGTGGGCCTGTCTGCTCTGCTAGAGGGTTTCGGGTTTGTTGGGGTGATAAGGTTTGGTTCTAAGTCTGCAAAACAGCTCTTTTTTCTTGCCGGTCTTTTCAGCATTCTGTCTCGAGATACAAAGCCTCGCTTGACAACAAAGTGCCGAATGTGCAACGGCAGCTCAAGAGTATGCAAGAGCGAGCTCGCTTTCCTCTAGCAGCCTGCTACTGCCAGGGCCCGGAATCACCGCCGGCACAATCACCCCAACATCCCTACACCCTAAACCCTAGACCCCAAAATCAGAAACCCTTCCCGATCGATGCAGTCTACGCCTTGAGCCAGGAGGGTGTCTGCGAGCTCCTGGTGAAGTGGACGGAAGACGCGCTCTCAGCAAAATGCTCGACTTCCTCGTGGCAGCCTCGGGACTCGGGCCCTAAACCTTAGAAGGGGCCCCCACCCTGTAATAGTGGTATAATGGGAATATAATAGGGCCCTAATATAATCCTTGTAGTCACTATTACAGGGTGGGGGCAGCTTCACCTAAACCCTAAACCCTAAACCGTCAAGGGGAGGGCTTTTGGAGGTTCGAGGCTTTGGGGGTTTGGGCGCTTGAGGTTCTCGGATCCTCCCCCATGTCTTTCTTGCAGAGGTTCAAAACGACAGACTCATAGGGTTAGTATACAAGCCTGAATATTTGCCAATATTATTCCTTAGGTCTCCTTATTGCAGTTAGTCTATGATATACCCCAAAACCCTAATTGAGATTATTAAGACCCCTATAGAATCTCAATCTCAGAAGGCGAGGTCGAGGGTTTGCGGTTCGGAAGAACGCCTGTGACCCCAAAAGCCCTGCCCTGCCAGCAGGGCTTCAAAATCTCGAAGACAACAAGAGGGATGCATCGGACTACGGTTTCGGGTTAGTAGAATGAGGCAAGCTGCACATGTTCCGGAAATGAAGCAGCTCTTCCATGGTGATGTCCTCGACCAAGCCACTGGGAAAACGGTTTCGCAGACCCTAGGACAACTATCTTGAGCTGCCTTCTTGGGAATACTGGCTACTGCTACGAATCCCGACGAGTACTAGTACATCTTTGGACTAGTTACTAACCCAAAGAACTCTTATGCAAAACACCTATGTATATATATATATATGTATACAGATATATACAGATATATACATATGTGTGTATATATATATATATATACATACACATATATATATATATATGATTTCTTACATAAATACCGATCCATACAGCGTGCCTTACCGCATGCTGCATGTGGGGAAGTCGCGGTTTTCCATACCTGTATAGATAGATAGGTAGATAGATAGATACTGTTGTGTGGGTATGTGCTCGATCTATGTGCTCATGTATGTATATACGTAAACACCTACCCATGTATGAATGTACAGGAATATAAGTATGCATACAGATATAGAGGATCAAACGTGCACGGGCATGTGGGCATGTACGTCTACGTGAGCATATGTGCTCAAACAGAAAACGTGTAGCTGTGTCCATGTGTATGCGATGCATATACAGAAGTATACACATACATTTATGGATTGATGTACTTATTGGCTCATGCATGTGTGTATACCCGTATACATATACATACATGTTATTTGTCTGTATCGGTTTGTAGATTCACCGATGCTTCTGCAGATACAGGTGTCCCGGGTGATGTATATTACGGTGCACGCTACACTGTGCAAACTGGAACTATCTATGTGCACAGCACTATACAGCCATAAATTGTCATAACAGTGCACACACTCTTGTGCACATGTACAAAAAACATGCGCGTATACATCGTATACATACTCATTTATTGGTTTATGTAGAGAGAGAGAGAGAGAGAGAGAGAGAGAGAGAGAGAGAGAGAGAGAGAGAGAGAGAGAGAGAGAGAGAGAGAGAGAGAGAGAGAGAGAGAGAGAGAGAGAGAGAGAGAGAGAGAGAGAGAGAGAGAGAGAGGAGAGAGAGAGAGGGAGCGAGGGAGCGAGGGAGGGAGGGAGGGAGAGAGAGAGAGAGAGAGAGAGAGAGAGAGAGAGAGAGCGAGAGAGCACACGAGCGAGGGAGAGAGAGCGTCAGAGAGTGTTTGAGGGAGACAGAGAAAATAGGAATGTATGTCTAGGTACCATGCGTGTATGTATGCATACCTGTACATAAATACACAGATAAATGCATGTTAGCATTTTTTGCAGCTGCACACATATTACCCACATGACCGATTGTACAATGATGTACGTGTGCCTGGTCATAGGTGTGGAACTTCCGAGCTAGCAAAGTCTGTGCAAACATCCGTACACAGACACCTGTAACTCACGTCTTGCATACTTGCATACATTGCGTGGATTGGCGTGCTACACATACATACATACATACAGACAGACAGACATACATACATACACACGCACGTGACTCTTCTTATTTTCGCTATCTCTCTCTCTCTCTCTCTCTCTCTCAAACACACTCTAAACAATATTACAGAAGTCTGAGCACGCCACAAACCCTCAACCCGAAGCCACGAGGCTGGAATCACTCACATGCGTCGTCCCCTAAGCCCCAAACCCTAAACCCTAAACCCTAAACCCCAAACCCTAAACACTAAACCCTAAACCCTAAGCCCCAGACCCTCGGCCCTGAAGCCCTGTCCTTCCGGTTGAGCCACTTCCACCGGCAGCTGTGCTCCTCTTTCTTGCGCTTGGCATCGTTTTTCTCAGCTGACCTCATGGTTAGGGTTGAGAGTTTAGGGATTAGGGTTTAGGGTTTAGGTCTAGGGTTTAGGGTTTAGGGTTTGGGGTGTAGGGGTTTTGGGGTTTAGGGATTCCGGTTGGAGTTTCTTTTCTTGGAGTTAGAGGTAAGAGTTTTGCAGTCGAAGGAGCTGGCACTTGGGGTGTGCGACAGAAGTTAACCAGTTTTGACATCTGCCTTTCCAATTCGTCGAGATTTGGGGTTTGAATAATCAGGAAGCTTTCCACTTTGGGTATGCGCCTCTTTCATTCAACAAGTCCCACACTAGTGGAATCTGTGCTGGCGGCACATGCAAGACATTCGTCGAGATCAGGTTAACCACACCGCGAGAGAATAACCAAATCTGTATCGTGATTCAGCAATCCGACAGCAGTATTAACAATCATAACCATTCACAGCAGCGACATCAGTAAGAAAGATTGAGATGGAGACACCGATCGTACATCACAACTAGTAGCACGCCATATCTTTGTTCAGCGATTGGGATTCATACCTTGCGGATTATGATGTCTAGAGTCCATCCAGCAAGTGTGCCTTAAGGCTTGAAACAGTTTTAGCCTTCGGGTGTAGGGTCGAGGGACGCGGTTTAAGACCCCTAAAACCTAGACCTAAACCCCCAAAACCCTGAACTCTATCAACCCTCAAGCTGCAAGCTGAAGGGATTGCACACCTTGGAGTTTAAGCTCCAGGGCACCTACCCAGCCGTACGTTTGGAGCTCATGTGGCTCATGAGTTCAGGTTCTTTCTGAAGCCCTCCGAGAGCGTGAGCAAATAAGAGTTTAAGGTTTAAGTGTTGAGGGTTTGGGGCTGAGAGGATCTCAGGCCTTGCAGTGCCCAACGGGTTTCTAGGGCTCAGAGAGCACAGCGTTTAGGGCTTAGGGCTTCGGGTTTGGAGTTCTATCGGGTTTGTGAAGATTGTTTATGGGGTGTAGGGCTTAGTGTAGGGTTTGAATCGGGCGGTTGAGGCTTCGAGGTGCAACCGGACTCCCCTTGGAATCAGATTTCACCCGATCCAGACCCCACGCAGTCTGGGCCAAACCCCAACAGCCAAGACGTGCGAGAGCTCCGCTGGAACGCAATGCAGAAGCCCCACAGAAACTTCGATGGCAGGGTTGACCCAATCCCGGAGTGTCTCGTGCCATTTCAGCTGCCTTTCTAAGACCTCGATCTTCTTCCTCAAACGTTCCACCTCGCCATTCTGGCCCTGCCGCTGCGAGAGGGACAACCTCACCCTCACGGTGGAATTGCATAATGGTTCCATGTGCGAGCCACAATGACAACGCACATTCTCTAAACAGGCCTCAAGGAGAGCCACCCTAAACCCTAGACCCCCCAAAGCCTAAAGCGACCGTGACAGACAGGGTTTTAAGACAATCTGGAGCCAAAAGACCGTAAACCCTAAACCCCGGCCTGAACCGTGACAGACACGGAACTTCACACCGAACCATGGCCGTGTCGGCAACCGTGATCCTCAGAGCCTCCAAAACCCCCTAATTAAGGAATATACCTTAAATCATATTAGGGCTCCTATTATATTTTAAGGCACATTCCTTAGGGGCTTTTGGAGTCTCTGGGTCTGCTCAAACCCTCAACCCCGAAACCTCCTGGGGTTTAGGGTTGAGGCTCAGCCCTCAACCCTGGAACCCGAAAACCCTGCACCTACACCCTGAACCCTTAAACCTTGGACCCTAAAGCAGAAAGTTGAAACTCTAGACCCCGAACCGAAAAAGTTGTAAACCTTGGACCCTAAAACAGAAAATTGAAACTCTAGACCCCGAACCGAAAAAGTTTTTGTATAAACTCTAAGCCCTAAGCCCTGACATTTCACTTTCGTGGTCCCCGGCCGCTTTTGGGCCTGCTGCACTCGGCGCTTCCGAGCATCTGCGCGACTGGCAGCGGCCTGGACAATCAAAAGGCGTTCTACGGCTTCGGATTTAGGATTTGGGATTTAGAGTTTAGGGTTTAGGATTTAGGATGTAGGATTTGAGATTCAAAATTTAGGGTTTAGGGTTTAGGAGTTACGATTTAGGGCATGGGTTTCAGGAGTTATGCCAGCGGTCACACGGACAGCCACGAAGCGAGGCACTTGGCGACGAAACGGAGGCCATGGAAGCCGCTTCAGGGCCCGACACCGACATAAGGGTTCCTTTAAGGGTCCCTTTAAAGGAGGATCTATAGGGGTTCTACAAGGGTATAAGGTTTAGGGCCTATCCTGGAGGTTCATGGGTTGTTATAAAGGGGGGTTGCAGGTCTCCTAATACGGGTCATAAGTATGGTTACCCTACTGACAACCCCACTTATAACTACCCATGAACCTCCGAGTAGGCAGCATATCAGCACGCATCAGGAAGAAGGTAGCAGAAATAGCAATACCTCTACTACAGATAAAGGTGGCGACAGGAGTAGGTGCAGCCGTAGTAGTGGCGGTGGTGCTGGTGGTCGTCGTCGCAGTAGTAGCAGGAAGTAGCAGTAGTAGCAGTCGTCGTCGTAGTAGTAGTAGTAATACTAGTAGTAGTAGTAGTAGTAGTAGTAGTAGTAGTAGTAGTAGTAGTAGTAGTAGTAGTAGTAGTAGTAGTAGCAGTCGTCGTCGTCGTCGTAGTCGATCATATAAGCATCGAAGTGATGCCGAAGGCCTCTCGGGTCTAGGGAGCAAAGCTCAGAGAGTACTTGGAGATCCATGGGTGGTTAAAAGTGGGGTTCCTTTAAGGGCTCTATGGGGTTTGGGGGAGTACAGGGTTTAAGGTTCATGGGTAGTTATAAGTCGAGTAGTAAGGCCGAAACCTCCAGCCGCGGACCCCTCAGCAGAGGGCTTTGGGTTTAATTCGCAAGCTGGAAGCACTCAGGGCCTGGAGCTTACAGTACCCTTTGGGGTTTAGGGTTTCAGGTGCCCTAAGCCTTCAACAGGGCTACAGGGCTTGGGGTTCTTGCAGTTAGGGGCTTCGGCCCGTGAAGGCTTCATGAGATGCCGCCTGCTTCCGCTTGCGACGTGCCGCCAGCCTCGCTGCAGCCTGCACGGAGGGGTTCCTCTTAAAGTTTAGGACTTGCTGTTACTAGCATTCCTACTAGAGTTTCTGTGAGGGTTCAGATCTCGTTCGGGCTTCGGCTGTTTTAAGGGGGCTTCCATGCAGGACCAGAACCAGGTTGCTGGGGAATGATAAACTTCCAGTCTCGCAGAATCACATTACTGATTGGTGGAGTGAAGCTCCTATACCTCTATAGGGGCGGAGCTTCGGGCTTACGGGGCGGTCATTCTGGTCCAGACGACATGGTGAGGAGGGAGTTGCATAGGGCATTGATACTTGGAGTGGGGCTTTGGCAAAGACTGCCATAGAAACCCTAAACCCCAAACCCGAAACCCCAAACATGGAGTTACATATAGGAGCTAGACAGGAATGTTCTTGCAGCATATTCCTTGTAGAGGATTCTGGTCCCGAGGATCCTGAAGGGTTGCGCAGAGGCTTCGACGACAGGAGGTTCCGAATGCCATCGTCTGACATCTGATTGAAACGTAAACCCTACACTTAACCCTACAATCCTAAACTCTAAACCCTAAAAGCCTCAAACCCTAGACCCCAGACTGCCGAAAAACCCCGACCCGTGGGCCCAGTTCCTTGAGTCCTCGGCTCCCCACGGGAGCTACTTGGAGGCCAAGTCAGTGAAAAGCACGGTTATATTTGGGGTAACTCCATTTAGGGTACGTATGATTCTGCTTATAACCTACTTACTATATAAGTCCCCTGGGCCTCTAAGTACGACCACGAAGTGCATGCAGGCGACTGCGTTCTTGAGAGTGGCGCCGCAGAGACAGTTCCGGCGTCACTCAGCAGAGTCTATCCACTGGGCGGGAAGCCTCCGATCGCTGAAGCAGCAGAAGATACAGTACTGTCATCGCATTGTGGCACAAATCATCCCCACTGAAACCCAATGCTACCCGTGGCGGCAGCACAACTCACAGCTCCCAGAGTGGCAGGTTCTACGACTCCCAAGGACTGCAATCCTTTGCCTATGGAAAGGTAGGAATGAGTGTTGGGAACCGCTACATCTCACAGTGCATCGGACACCGGGTGAGGCAGCCCCAAGTGACAAATCGACACCGGGTTCGGCAACAGCTCTTCCGTGCCGAATCCTTGCAGCTGCAAGTCCAGTTGTCAAGTTTAGGGTTTAGGGTTTAGGGTTTAGGTTTAGGGTTTAGGGTTTAGGGTTGGCCTACCACCAACCCTAAGCAGTCCCGCTACACATGGCTGCTAGTTTTCGAAGCCTGGGACAGCAAAACAGACGAGATGTTCGATCGGCTGCGGCGTCTTTCGGCAGTCTACCCGAAACCCCAAAACCCAAAACGCTAAACCCTAAACCCTAAACCCACGCCGGCTTCAGCGCTGCTTCCCAAAGCCCGTGCGCCAGAAGATCATCGAAAAGCGGCGAACCGTCCGCCGCGAGGACAACTGCATCGTGGCTGAGCAGGTTGCTCCTAGTTCAACCCCAAACGGCCAAACTCCGTAAAACATAGGACAAGGGTTCCCTTGAAGGGTTCCTTAAACGTGGTCTGTAAAGGATCTGTCTAAGGGATCTATAAGGCTACTATCATGCCAAATCCTGCATCTGCCAATTCTGCGGAAGCCTCAACCCTCCGCCCGAACCCTGAACCTTAAGCTCTAAACCTTACACACAAAACTCTAAACCCCAAACCCTCCAAAACCCCTGTGATACCCTTTAACCCTTAGAATGATCCCTCTAAACGAACCCTAAACCCTGTGATACCCTTACATAGTAACCCTGAAAAGGATCCCTTTAAAGGAACCCTACACCCCAAACTATGGTAGAAGCCAGAAAGTTGGAAGATCATTCTCCTCATGCCCTTAAGGTAAAGTATAAGGGATCCGAGCACGAGTCCTCCTAAAGCCATGTTCCAACTTTCTGACTTCTACTGTAAACCCTAAACCCTAGGGTTGGGGTTTAGGGCTTAGGGCTTTGTGGGAGGGGAGTAGGGTTGCCCAAGGGTTCTTAGACTTGGGCTTCAGTGTTTAGAGATCCACTGGAGGAACCCAATACTCGCCTTGCGATCCCGGGATTCGAAGCGCAGAAGTTTCTGGTGCGCATGGTCCCATCGCCTGGGCCGGGTTTCCCAGAGGCCCCAACAACCCCTCAACTAAAGACTATACCCTTTAAGAGCTCCTTAAAGGGATCTTTAAAGGAAACCATCCAAGATCCTTCGCCAACCTCCCCAAAGTGGCACAAAGCCCCTTGCCAAAGCCCGCTCTTCTAGGGAACCTGTAAAAGATCCAAAGCCTGGAACCCCGAGACTCCAATACACCTTAATCAACGAATCTGCCTTAAATCATATGAGGGTTCCTTTTATAGCTTTAAGGTATATTCCCAATTCTGGATCCGTGTGCAGCTGTGACCGGCTTCCAAGAAGCTTGAAACTGCTGAGAGGACTTCAAAGGCTCTGAGATCGAGCCATACGCGTCTGGTACCTACCCACCATCGCCAAAACGGTTTCAGAGGTTTACGTGGGGTCTATCGTGGTGTTTGCTTGCTAACTGCTCAGAGTGGCGGGATCGACAGGCTTTGCTTCCGAAGGTCATCACGATTTGTGATGCAATCTTCCGCAGTACCGGAGTCCATAAACCCTAAGGCCGAATCCCCAAACTTTAATTTCAGACCCTCAACCCTCAAAACCCTAAACCCTAAAATCCTACACTCTAGACCCTAAGACCCCCCCTGTTCTAGCTTTTTGAAAGCAGAGAGGTTGCCTCAACAGCCGAGCCAACTTCTGACTGATGCGGTCCTGCATTCTCTAAAGCGTCGGAGCAGGGCCTGGGGTTTACTTGGAGGGTCGGGGACTTAGTAACTGGTTAGGGGCCCTAGGGTTCCCTTTAAAGGGCTCCTTGTAAAGGGGTCTATAGGGGCTACTATAAGGGATCTATAAGGGTACTATAATGTCGGGGGACTTAGTAACTGGTTATTTTAAGGACTTATAAGTACCCTAACCCCAATTAGGGTCCCTTTTTGGGTACTTATAAGTCTACTTACTACCTACTTACTAAGTCCGCCGACCCTCCAAGTAGGGCACATACGGCTGATGATATAAATCCTGCAATAGGAATATACCATAATTCCCATAGTTTAGGGTCCTTGAGGTAATGCAGGATTTATATCATCGACAGTAGTTTAGGGTTCAGGGTTCATATCTAATTGGGAGTTTCCGAAAATTAGGGGGGTACCTTACTTTGGAGGTCCTCATAATGAGGATCCTACTGTTTAGGATACTATATAAGGGTCCCCCAAGCTCGGAAACCCCAATTATAACTGGGGCTGCAACTCCTCCAGTAACTAGTATGAGTCACCAGCCTACGCAACTACCCAAGTAACCCTAAACCCGACTCCCTAGATCCAAAACCAGGATCAAGGTCTCAGGGTTTAGGCTTCTTGGGGTGAAGGCTTGCAGCTTTCGGTTAGGGCGTGGGGAGGGTTCGGGGCTTAAGGTCCTAAACCCCAAACCCTAAACCCCTACACCCTTAAACACTAAAAGCCTACAAAAACTAAATCTCAATCTTGTAAACCCTTCTGAACCCGAAACCCTAAACCCAGGTCCCCCAAAAGCAATCAGGCTTTAGGGTTTCGGGGCCCGATTCAGGGTCCGATGTTTAGGGTTCGAGTCGAAACTCCGAAGGCAGCCGAAACTCCGAAGGCAGCCGCAGCAGTTTCAAAGGAGCACATGGAATCGAAACTCCAAGTCCCAGGCTCTCAACCCCAAATCTTACTCTCGCCCCGCGCCCAAAGCCCGAAACTCCCAGTACGAAGACTTAAACCGGATATCCTACACCTTAAACCCAAAACTAAAGAAACTAAACCCCCAAAGCATGAAAACGGTAGCTGGAGCCGCAACTCTGAGAGGTTAAGCCCCAAAAGCCGAAACCCTTCAAAACCACGACATGCATCGAGGGCAATCACAAAGAAGCCCTTATGGGACCCCTATAGAACCCTTATAGAATCATAGCGCCCTCATAGACGCCTTATAGAGCCCTTAAAGAGCGCCTATGGAAACCTTGCAGAACTCTTATAGAAGCCGTATAGAACTGTTATAGAATCTTGACAGGGGCCATATTATGAAGACCTTATCCTAATGTCAAGGCCCTAACAGTAGGACTCGGACCCTAAACAAAGGCCCGTGAAGTAGGGCAATCGCAGTCAGAATCGAAGGGCCAAGCTGTATGCAGGAGAGGACGAGGTCCTTCTCAAGCCCTTAGAGGAAACCTTAAAGGAACCCTACATTACCCTCACAACGCTGAAAGGAACCCTGAAAGGAGTTCTTGAGGGAACCTTAAAGGAACGTGTAAAGGAACCCGTAAAGGAACCCTTAAAAGGAACCCTCGAAGGCACCCCTCAAAGCCCCACACCCTTAAAGGAGCCCGTTAAAGGAACCTAACATAGGGGCCTTAATAATTAGACTAAGGTTTTGGGGCCCATTCTAGTATGATTACAATAAGGAACCCCCAAGATAGTATAGGTAATTATTAAGGCCCCTACATTACTTTCTAGGCATCTATAGGGCCTGTGGACCAACGCCGTCCTCTCTAGGGATCGTCTGCTTGGCTTCGCCGTGGGGCAGCTTCCGGCCTCAAAGATAGTTCGGGCTTCAAGGTGAGGGGTTTAAGACCCTAAACCCTAAACCCTATAACGCCTAGGGTTTAGGGGTTTAAAATCTTTTGAAGGGCCTCTTTTCGATCTGCAGAGTGCGTCTCAAAAGTCCCTTTGGGCAGGCAACAAGCATTCTGTTAGAACACCTGGGCTTGACAAAAGAAGGTAGGCTTGGTAGCTCAGGGTTTAGGGTTTTAGGGTTTAGGGTTTTAGGGTTTAGGGTTTTAGGGTTTAGGGAGATAACCACAAGCACCCTTATGCCAGATTTGGGCTCCCTGACAGGATTCTTTCAAAAGGATTGCGTTAGCAATTTACTGAGGATTTTGGAGCCCTTCACTCAACCCACCAACGTTGAACCCATCGTTCTCTTGGACCCTAATCCCGCAGAACCCTGCTCGAGCGTCTGGAACAAACTATAGACTCCTTGCAGGATTTGGCTCGTGGGGGCAGTGCAGGGTTCAGCGATTGGGGTTTAAGGTTAAGCGCTCAAGATTGAGAAAGAACCCTGCGAAAGCGATGATACTCCCGACCTGTGCACTCACACCTATCAACAGTTTTGTGTGACTCAACATCGTCTGACTGCTGTGGCAGTTGTGAGCCCAGGTGGCTTTCTTCATCAAGGACTCCAATCCAATGCAAGTCTGTGGGCAAAAAGAAACTAAGTGATGGACGGATCTTTGTCAATCCTTGTCCAAGGGAGCACTGGCACAATCCTGAATAGAACCTGCGTCCCAGCTTCCACCACCTTGCTTTCTGAAAGAGCGTACACCAATAAGTGGAAGAAGCCG
The DNA here is from genome assembly GCA_905221615.1 of Symbiodinium sp. CCMP2592. Classification (NCBI taxonomy): domain Eukaryota; class Dinophyceae; order Suessiales; family Symbiodiniaceae; genus Symbiodinium; species Symbiodinium sp. CCMP2592. The sequence continues at coordinate 152,766 of CAJNDT010000268.1, read as the reverse complement.
ATCGCTGACCCGAAGCAGAGAAAGAAAAACTTCTGAATCGCAGCAAAGAATGGCGGTCGCTTTTCCGGAGGCCTTCGCCCATCCCACGCCACAAAACTTGTAAGAGGTATGCAACAAAGCATCATTTAACTAAGCTCACTTTGAAGCCCTCGGACCCTCACCCCCAAATAACCGAGACCCCGAACCCTAAGCCCAAACCTTCAATACATGGACCTCGTGTAGGCCGCTGACCTAGTTCAGTTGTTGAACCCAAACATGTAACTTTAAGTCCAAAACCCCAAAGCCTACTTTCCGAACCCCAAAACCCCAAACCCTCAGAGCCTGCGCTTTGATCCCAGAACCCTTCAAACCTCCAAACACACCTGCAAAAACACCCACCAACCCCTCCTTAAACCCGCCAAAAAACACCCATAAAAATCTCACAAACCCTCTTTTTAACAAAACTCCCCGAGCCCCCTAAAACCGTAAACCCAATATTACATCGGACAATCCCGAATTCGACGGGCCTCCGCCGCTGCCCGACGGCCTGGGCGCCTGAAGGCACGGCCCGACTTTTAAGGGATCCGCACGGAGTTAGGGCAGGATTCAGGCTTGTTGGGGTTTAGGATGTTGAGTTTTCATGGGTTTGGTTTTGAGGTTTAAGTGTTGTGGCGACAATGTGGAGCTTCGTCTGTTCTGAATGGGGGTTTTGAGCCAAGGGCCCTTGCCCCAGTCGTACAGCTTTTGGCATCTCAGTGCAACAATCTTCGGATCTGGTGAGGCTTTGGGCAGAAACCGAGGGCGAGGGGAACTGCCTCGCAACTTGTCGGCCCTGTTGCCACATCACTGTCATTAGCTTGGACTGTAAATGTCGAATTAAGTGCAGCTAGGACCTAGAATCAGCTAGAATGCTTCCCACTTCGACTGCACCCAATGTGCAATGGCATCGAGCAGCCATTCACTTCTGTCGTTGAAGTAGATCTCCTCCATCTTGCGTCCAACCACGTCGAGCTGTTGGTCCTCAAACGCGGTACCCTTCATGTGCTTTTTGGCCTGCACACCATAGCGTGGGATGGACGGTTGATTGCAAATCAGGAGGTTCACAGCACTGTTCACAGTAGAGCTCCATGTCACTCCTTGAGAGGGAAGAAAAGTCATGCTTCGAGCTGCGCCGGACTCCGGCACCGTGCTTCCATGCAAGCTCGATGTACATCCATGCCTTTTCAGCGCTTCGCAAGCTGGCTTGGCTATGCAAGGCATAGCTGGTCGTCCAGTCTGCTGAAGTCTCGGAAAGGTCGTCCAAATCCATGCTTCGAAGCTGCGTTGGCTGCGGTTTCGACACTCCTCCCGGCAAGATATCACGGTATCACAAGACATGAACATCGTAACAATGAATCCCACTTCCACCATCATCATGATGATGATGGCGATGATCATCATTACTATCACCCTCCACATCAACGTCATTGCCACCGTAATCATAATCACCACCCCAAGCCCCTCCCCAGCTCCTTACCGATCCCGAGCCTGAACAACTCGCAATATTCTTACCTGTAGTATACTTGCACTACAAAAAACCCCAGAACCCTGTAAAGAACATTAGGGTCCTTTGTGGCTGCTGGCCAGGGCCCACAAGACGGCCAAGCATGCTCTGCGAGAGGAGAGGTCGACTCCACGGGCACAGCTCTGCACCCACCGAGCCGTCTGCAAGCAATGTATGAATGATGATCATCATCATTATGAGGATGAGGATGAGGATGATAAACGTGAGGATGATGATGAAGATGACGACGATGATGATGATTACAACAATGGTGATGGCGATGATGGCGATGATGGGAACTGCAATCAAAAGCTTTACAAAGCCTCGGCCCTGAAACCCTAAACTCTACAGCCAGAAAGCTCCTGGCCTGAAAACCATGATCAATGTCCAGTATAGGGCCTGCAAGCCTCAAAGCCCTCCCCTGAACCCTGAACCCTAAGCCCTGGACCCCGAACCCTCCCTGAACCCTTACTTGGAGGTTCATGAGTAGTTATAAGCGAAGTTATAAGTAGGGTAACTACAATTATACGCAATATCAGGGGACCTATATCCCCACCTATAGCTACAACCCTAAACCCTAAACCCTAAACCCTAAACCGCTACCCATGAACCTGCAAGTAAGCTCTGATCAGATCTCAACGGCCTTGGTCCGCCTGGAGCGCTCGAAAGCTAAGGCCTTGGCGACAGCATCCCATAAAGGATCCCCAGAGACTCCAATACCCCTTAATTAAGGAATATACCTTAAATTATAGTAGGATCCCTTATATGATTTAAGGAATATTCCCTAATTAGGGGATATTGGAGTCTCTGGGATCCCGTAAAAGAGCCCTTCAAGGATTCCCTTACTAAAAGACCTTTGAAGGGCTTACGGTTTTGGGCTTCGCTTATGGGTTTGGGCTCAGGGCCGTTTAGGGCTTACAGGTTTGGGTTTAGGATTTATGTGTTTGGAGGTTGAAGGGTTTAGGGTTCCGGTTTCTGTAGTGTGTTACAGAGGTTCATCAGGTGCTATGGGGTTTTATAACGGTTAAATAAGAGCCCGAATACTTAGTACTCCTAGTCCTTCAAGGCTCCCTATTGTACCTGGAGGGTCGGGGGACTTAGCAAGTAGGTAGTATATAAGTAGACTTATAAGTACCCTAAAAAGGACCCTAATTGGGGTTATGGTATTTTTCAGTCCTAAAATAACTAGTTACTAAGTCCCCCGACCCTCCAAGTATTGTACCTGTAGTATCATGGCGTTGCGGGCTTGGGGTTGGAAGATTGCGGGGGCTTGAGGCGTTGAAGGCCTGGGGGCAAGAGGTATTTACTTTGGGGTTTAGGGTTTAGGGGTTTAGGGTTTAGGGGTTTAGGGTTTAGGGTTTAGGACGTGAGAGTTGAGGACAAGGGCGTTAGGGTTTAGGGTTGAGAGATGCAGGTTTCGAGGTTTGGGGCTTCCCAAGTCACTTATTCGAGCAGGGTCTTGGGATGTGCTATGCTTTGGCTATGCTGGGACCGGAAGGAATAACATTACTAGGAGGGTCGGGGGACTTAACTTAGGAAGTGGTTATCTCAATATAGAGTTCTAAGTACCATAACCCCGATTAAGATCCCTCGCAGGCTACTTATTAGTCTGCTTATTACCTACCCTCCAAGTACCCGCCTCAAGGGGACTACTTGGAGGATCATGAGACTTCGTAAGTACAGCTGCCTTTCTTTATATCCCCAGCTACTATGCTACTAAGTCCCAAGATCCTTCAAGTAGACCCGCACTTCAAACTCGTTGGCGTGGGACTTGGGCTGAGGCCCTGCAACTGCCGCGGCAATAAAAGAAAACAATGAAATTCAATGTGAACCAAAAAGAAGCTGCTGCTACTACTACTACTACTACTACTAGTACTACGACGACGACTACTACTACTACTACTACTACTACTACTACTGCCCCAGGTAGGTCTTCACACCGTTCATCCCACAACTGAGGAACAACCCAGTTTCTCCCGACCCATCCCAAACAGTCGCTGGTGACCTAGGCTTCCAATCCCGAAATCCGTGACCCTACGAACGAAAAACCTAAACCCTCCAAGGATGGACAGTGAACCTGGCATCCAAAATCGCAAAGCCTTCAACTAAAAACCCCAAAGCCCTGAGGCCCTACGGTCCCAAAGAGCAAACATAAAAATTGGCACCCTGAAGCAGCCTGTCGTCCCAAAGCCTGGAACCCTAATCCCCAACTTTTGTGAACCCTTAAAACCCCCAAGCCCTTCAACATCTAACCCCTGTAGCTAATGTAGGATACTGAATACCTAGTAACACCACACCCCCCCTATACCCTCTTCTGAAATTAAAGCCTTTTGAACACAAGATCCACCTTGTAATTAACAACAAAAAACACAGAAAAAAACCTCTAACAAAATTTGAAAAGTAAAAAATACAAACATACATCCCAAAAGCCCTTTTAAGGCCCCTCACTTGGAGGTTCATGGGTAGTTATAGGTGGGGCTATAAGTAGGTTAACTATACTTATAACCCACTTATGGGACTTCTAACCCTACTTATAATTACCCATGAACCTCCAAGATAGACCCTAAACCCTATACCCATATAGAACCCCTATAGATCCCCCTTTAAAGGGATATACCCCCTTCTAAAGGCCCTCAAAGCTAAGGACGGAGCCGCCTTCCTGGATTGGTGTCGGGGTCGGTCCTCGCGAAGCATCGCGAGCCTCGGACCCCGGGCTTACTGGGAGGTTTTGGTGGAGTTCGGGAGCCTTTGGGCTCTATTTGGGGATGCTACGGTCCCTTTAAAGGGATCTACTTGGAGGGTCACGGAACTTAGTAAGTAGGTAGTAAGTAGACATATAAGTACCCTAAAAAGGGACCGTAATTGGGGTTATTGTACTTATAAGTCCCTAAAATAGCCAGTTACTACGTCCCCCGACCCTCCAAGTATAGGGATTCTCGAAGGGTTTAGGGTTTCTTCGGGGCCTGGGACCCCAGAGACCCCACTACCATAATTTAAGGTATAGTCGTTAATTAAGGGATATTGGAGTCTCTGGGGAGTTGCGGCTCCTACTTGGAGGTTTTTGGGTAGGCACACTTTATGGCTTATGGTTTAGAGTTTGAGGGTTTGGGGTTTAGGGTAACTGTTGTAGGTGGGGCCACATGTCCGAAAATTTTAAAATTTGGAATTATAGCCACCCTACTTACAGACGCCACTTACATTTTCCCATGACCTCCAAGTATGGGCCTTCTACAAGGCGACGAAAGGGACTATCGGATGAAAGTCGGAGAGATTGGGGGTTGAGTGTCGTAGTGGTTTGGGTGAGTTATGGTTCCTATGAGGGTTGCTACAAGGGTTACAAGGGAAAACAAAGGGCTTCATTACAACATAGGGGCTACCGTAAGGGCTACTATAGGGATTGCGGGTTTACGCTTTAAGGGTCAGGGCAGAGGCGGTTTCGGTTCCCTAAACCCTAAACCCTAAACCCTAAACCTAAACCCTAAACCCTAAACCTAAACCCTAAACCCTAAACCCTAAACCCTAAACCCTAAACCCTAAACCTAGACCCTAAACCCTAAACCCTAAACCCTAAACCCGCATCGGGCCTCGGGTTCAGCGTCTAAGCTGATTTGTAGGGCTCTGTGGGGTCCAGAAAGGGTTGCAGGGTTTTGCATGGGTCCTATACGTGTTGCAGGAGGGTTCTGCAAGAAGGTCTATGAAGGCTTAGGGTTCTAGAAAAGACTACCCAGCAAATTATGGGGGGGGCCTTAGTACTATAATTTCAGGGGTGTCCTTTCGTAGGCCCTAAGCCCCTAGACCCTAAACCTCTAATCCCTGAACCCTTAGGGGCTCTCTGGGTTCGGGCTCCGAGTGAAGTTTGCGACTTCGGATGGGCCCCCGGCCGATTCCAGCGCTCCAGGCGACGTTCGCGGAAGGGGCGCGCAGCCTGGCAATTGGGATTTTGGGCTTGAGGTTTAGGGCTCGGGGCTTGGGGTTTAGGATTTAGGGTTTATAGGGTTGATGTCAACAACACCTTCATCACCGCTGGGAGCATCACCATCAGCAGCCCTGTCATGCCCACCATCTCCCCCCTACATAAGCCCTAGAGTTAGAATCCCTAAACCTCGAAACCCGAAATTCCTAAACCCCGAAACCCTTCTCCTTAAACCCACCCTGAAGCCGCCGCCCGTTTTGTGTCAGACCCTGGGCTTCTGCAGCTTTGGACCTGTGTCTTCATTCTTGAACTTCCTTAACCCCACGTGACCTACCTTTTTAAGGACTTACATAAAGAAATCATATTAGGGGGGGCCTAAAAAGGTAGGTTCCGTAGGGTCCAGGTTGAGGTAAACACCACAAAATTCAGGGTTTAGGGTTTTCTGTTTGTTGTGAAGGCGTATACTCCCTTAGACTCTGTTACGAAGGAGCAGGCTGGTTGTTCCCCTTTTCCACAGATCTGTAGTCTCAGCGTTTAGGGCGATTCAGGTCATTCGGAAATCCTTGAATCGTTCAGTGGGGTGTGTCCGAGAGCAGACTATTGCATTGCTTGCAGGCGGTAGTTTCGAAGTTTGCATCGGACCTTGAGGGGTGACTTGGAACTCAGGTTCGGGGCCCATTATCACTACTGGTATAATTATAATAAGGAACCCCCAAAATAGTATAGGTAGCATATTATTAAGGCTCCTATGTTAGATTGATGTCGCTGACCCCTTGTACTGGACAGAGGAGGGACACACGAGACCAACAGTATCGAGACCATCCGGTGGACACACAAAATATTGCTACTGCAGCTGCCCAATCTTTATAGACGGCATCATAAGGGCGAAGAAGTCTCAAAACCATGTCCTATGAACCCTCGTGCGGAGTCCGCTCAACAAGTGTTATCTACTACCATCCAGTGAGGATGCTTTGGTGCAGGGTGTGGGAAGGCCGGGGACATATACGACAATAAACAAAACAAGACCTACTTGGAGGATCATGGAACTTAGTAAGTAAGGTTATGCGTAGATTATTTGCCGATAGGATATAAGTAACCAGACTTGCCTTGTTTATAACCCGAGTTACAAAGTCCCACGATCCTTCAAGCATGTTGCCGGGCTGGCTTTTTGCACCTCGCGCAGAACCGTCGAAGAGCGCTGGCATGCCAAGCCAGCTCGGAAGTGGGCTCGGTCCACGACCAGCATTGGACGGAATCTTCCGTCCCCATCGGCCGCGAAGAAAGCCTCCGATTGGAATCGCAGATCTTGCAGAGCTTCATGTGACAGATTCAGGCGCAGCGAGTGAAGATGTCGCGGTCCCGCACCAAGCTCGGATCGCCAGAGCCCCAGCCGCGAAGCAGCCACGGCAAGCAGCATCAGGCCCAGAGAAAGAACATCCAGGAGGGAAATCATGCTGGCGCAGAATAGCCACGAGGTCCTCGGAAGCTGAGCGGCTGAAGCCCAGAATCACTCCTCCCACAAGCTTGACACGCACAACCCAGGAGGACGGAATCGACACCCTGGGACCCTGGGTGAAAACCGGCTCCGGGGGTTCCCGAAAAAGGGGGCCCCAATATACTAATACTACTACTACTACTACTACTACTACTACTACTACTACTACTACTACTACTACTACTATTACTACAACTACTACTACCCTACATTGTAGGATCCGTATAGTTATAATTGGGGTTTTCCGAAAACGGTGGACCTTAATATACTATCCTAAATAGTAGGATCCTTATTGTACGGACCCCCAAAAAAGGTACCCCCAATTTTTGGAAACCACCAAATCTCAAGACCCAACTCCAAAGACCTTGACTTCCTCCGAGTTGCCGCCGTTGCCCGAAGCCGCGGCACTACCAAGGCCATTCGATACCTTACACGAAGCTGTAATTTACCGCACATGCTACTTGCTGCTGCTGTTGGCGACGCTTCTACTGCTTTTTGCCTATCCTCATAGCTAAGGGCGCTATACCAGAACAAAGCCCAGATGAACCCTTAGCTGACTCAAGTCCTTGCGCAAACAGAAGCCCTTTGAGGGCGTACGTGGCCCCTCTGGCCTCAAGCCCCTTCGCTCAGGAATTTTGTTGAAAACATTAGTGTTCAGGGTTTGGGTTTAGGGTTTAGGGCACAGTCCTTCACTCATGGCCTCTTGCAGGAAGGCTTTCCACCCCCAAACAAGGTTGGGATGACCCATCCTGGGTCTGGGCTTAGGGCAGGAATACTCAGACAGCTTCGGAAGGTTCCGATTTGGTTTAAACCACGGGTTTGGGGTTCAGGGCCCAACCCTGAACCCTAAACCCTAAACCCTAAACCCTAAACCGTCCTATACCCCCTACCTTACACCCTCGACCTTGCGACTCCCGGGCCCAGATCCCTGTACCCAGGGTCAGAAGAACCAGGGACTCCATTTCTTGATGGGTTTAGGGTTTAGGGTTTAGGGTTTAGGGTTTAGGGTTTAGGGTTTAGGGTTTAGGGTTTAGGGATCACATTCAGGATCCCGCTATAACTGAAAGTCTGTTCCTTAAACAAAGGCTTTTTGGAAGAAGCCCGAAAGGAACCTTTTAAGGAACACCAAGCCCAAACCCCATCTAGCAACCCTTAAAGTACCCTTGACACTGACTCTTCTACCCCAAGGGTACCAAACCCCAAATGTCAGAACCAAGCCCTAAACCCTTTTTGACGCCTAAAGCCTAAACCCTTACAGACCTCTGATCGGAACCTTTATAGGCACCCCAGCCCCTTCTGGAGCCCGTTTAAAGTGAACCCTAAAAACCCCTACAGGAACCCCCCAACGACCCAGGAGTTCCGATGCGTGAAGAATCATGGGACATAGAAGGTAAGGTTGCAAGTACCTCGATTGGGGTGGGCATAAGTATTTATGACACTGGTTGCCTCATATTATATATATGACAACGAAATTCTCACACAAATGCCATGAATCCCTGGCTTCAGCGGAGGTGTTTTCCAACTGCTTCCGCTTCGGTGGCGTTAAGTCTGCGCTTCGATCTTACAGATCGAAGTAGTCGATCTTACAGATCGGTGTTGATCTTTCCTTCCGCTGGGAGGACCGACTGGTTCCCAGGCGGTGCTCGCAGACAGGAAGCAGAGGAAAATTTAAAGTAATATCGAAGAGGGTCGGGACGGGTGGGTGAAACAAAATTTCGCTCAAGCTGTAACAGCTTTCGCCAAAATGGCCACGGAGTATACAATCATTCGACATGAATCGGTGAGTCAATCCCCTGACCGATTCGGTGTTTAAGTGAGATATGAAGTTGTCACTTCGCACAAACAAGTGTGTGCTACACGACAACGAAATTCTCACACAAATGCCATGAATCCCTGGCTTCAGCGGAGGTGTTTTCCAACTGCTTCCGCTTCGGTGGCGTTAAGTCTGCGCTTCGATCTTACAGATCGAAGTAGTCGATCTTACAGATCGGTGTTGATCTTTCCTTCCGCTGGGAGGACCGACTGGTTCCCATCGAGTGTGTCGCGTCCTCCCATCGCAGGCGAACGCCACTCGAAAGAACATTAGCGTAACATCGAAAGCAAATGGTCGTGCAATCGGTGAATTTCGGGTAAGTCGGAAAAACCCGTCGAGGAAGCAAAATGGATATCTCCTATGATCTTCGCAGCTCTACTCGTCAGTGCATTAAGAGGCAAATCGAGTTTAGTCCAGCTCTCAGACTCCGGAACGTTCTCAAAGCGGCTGATCCCGTCGGAGATGTTCGCCTTGGTGGGTACCCGCTCAAGTCGATGTGCAATGCTGCGTCGATTGTGCCAAGTCCAATGTGCCGCAATGAGGCAATTCAAAGGTTGATGTTTGCCGACGCCCTTGAGTAGGGCGTGTCGGGAGGCTTCGTTGTCGCAGCATTGAACATAGAACTGATCCAGCCACGGTTCGAAGACCAACGGTGCCAGTATCGCTACCCATGCTTCGAGAAGGTAGATGAAGGCCTGGTCGGAGGCAAACTGTCGAACGAGTAGTGAGGGAAGACGACCCTGGAAGTAGGCGGCGGTTCGCACGTCACCGTGGTGGAAGCAAACCGCCGCCCAGCCGTTTTCGATGTCGGACGTCGACTTTGAGTCCCAATTCGGGATGTCGTTGTCTCCCGGCTTGTAGATGGTGGAGCCAAGCCGGAAGTATGCGTCCGTGTAGATGACGCTGTATGTCGTCTTGGTCGGTGTACGTGGTATCGTCATTGGTCGGCAGTGCTGTATGATGTCCTTGAGGGCGAGTAGTGATGAGCGCGTGGGCTTGTCGAGGGCATGTGAGTAGGAGTGAGCTCGAGAATAAAGTGCCTTCAGGGCCGCTCGGCCCACCTTGCCAAATAGTCTCCCAGTCAGGAAGTTGCACTTCCCGGCCATCTTCCTGGCTTGTTCGGGGGACAGTGACGAAGTAGCCAGGTGTGTGTCGATTTGTCTACACATGTTTTCGACTCTCTTTGGACAAGGTGTGAGGACCAAGTTGTCGTCGTCGGATGAAATGATGACTCCTTGTATACGATGTGCTGTTTGTGGTGGTTGACGTTTACTGGGTTTCATCGATATCTGGAGACATCCGTTGTACTCCTCGAAGGACTCGAAGCTGCCTTTGGCGAGGTCGGAGTCTTCCATGGATCCGTAGTCGTCGACGTAGTGCATGGCCGGAGACAAGATCATCGTTCGGCTGCAGGCCACGAGAATGTCGCCGAATCGATTGTAAGACCAGACACTTGCGGCCGATCCGAAAAGAAGGACGTTGTGGCTCCACAGCGTTGGGCCGTCCGGGGTCAGCAACATCACATAGGCTTCTCGAGGATCACGAAGTGGAAGTTGGCGATAAGCCCCGTCGTGGTCATGTCCCCAAACAGACAAGGGTTTCGAGTGATCGGTTCGGAGTGTAGCGAGTCCCAAGGAAATAAAGTGGTCGGGTGTGTGATGGTACGGTTGGTCGTGCATGGTGCAGGTCGCGTTGTGGCCACTCCGGCGCCAATCCTCGCCTCGTCGGACTTTGTTGTTGCCGTCGCTGCCGGTCTGTTCGATGCTGAAAGCCATGGCGATGTAGGGATCGGAGTGTGGTAGTGGTAGCAGGGCTCGATGTTTCCCTTTCGGTGGTACTGTGGCGGCTCGAGGCCACCAATCGGGGGCTTGATACGGTCCGTTCATGCGTCCCATGTCGACTTCGGCCAGGATCTCATCCAGCATCAGTTCCCAATGTTCGTCGACGGAATTCTTCTCGATCTTGTCGTGGATGTACTGTCGGTTCTTGTCGCCAAACTCGTCGATCGGTGTGGGTTCGAGATATTTAAGGTCTTGTCGAACGTGCCAATTGATGCCTGGGGTCAACTTGCCCATCAAGGGGAAACCTTCGGAGAGTTCACGATATATCAGCTCTGTTTGTGGGTATTGGATCAGTCGTAGTAAGTGAACGAGTACTGGGATCTGTGTGACTGAATCCTTGTGTCGGTATGCTCGTTGTACGTGTTCTGGGAGTGTGTGATACCAGGCCATGGTGTGATCCTCCATGTCTTCGACGAGCTCGCGGATATCGGCGATGATCGCTTTCTGGAAATCTACGAGTGGGTGAAACACATGTCGATGTTGTAGGCACCACTCGAGGGTAGGATCCAGTGGCTTCGGGGCCAAGTGTGTGTCACGATGAAGTGCCCAATCGAGGTGTTCTGTCCAGGAGAACTGAGGCATGTAGTTGTGTGTCGTGGAACGAGGAGGAGGACCGAAAGGGACTTTGTGGTATAGCCACAAGGCAGTAATCTGTTGGAGAGCCGAAGATCGTGGTGTGTCGGGGATGGTCGCGTTGACGGTCCCGAGAAGCAACAGGAACATGATCCAAACTGCCGTGGGGAGATGCCAAGAGTTGCCCAAAGCAACGCATCGTTTGGTTTCGTCGCCCTGGGCGAGTGTAGCGGTGTAGTCCAGCGGTAAACCTTGAAGTTGTTCTCGAAGTGTGGCGGGTGCTGTAGACCATGTGCCGTCTGGCAATGTAACCAAGAACTGCTCCTCGTACTGCCACACGGGGTATCGACGATTGTCCTGTTCCCATCGTTGCCACGCATCATGTGAAGTCGAGCGATCTCGGAGATGTGTAGGCGGATCTCGGCCCGTTGTCGATGTTGATGGTGTAGTCAAGCAGTGAAAAAGTTTCTTGTCGCTATGGAGGCATGGGGGAAGGGAGTAGTCCTTCGTCTTGATGTGTGTCTGCAATTCCTTAGCGATCGGGTTGTGGAGTCGGTGCCATGTTCCCTCAAGTTTCCATTCCAAGGACCAAGGTGTGAGTCGTGGAAGGCGTTCCTCGATGATGTTCCAAGGGATCGATGTCCACCACAGCCGCTTCCGGTGCATGATGCCGGCGTCGGCTGCATCGACGACTATAGGGTCCATACTCAGTGGCGATGTGAGCTCGAGCAAGTTGTCGTGAACATCCGGGTGAGGGACCACGTTCTCGAAGATCGTTTCAATGGCGATGCCAGTGAAGCGTTTCCGGAGTTGGTGTTCGATGCCCACCATGTGACTGAAAAGCCAACCCGATGTGCCCTCGGAGCCTGGGGGTCGGTGACGCAAGTTCGAAAAATCGGGGCAAGGTGGTCCAGCGGTTATCACCATTATGTATTGTTGATGGAGAGTAGCAGCATCGATGTGCTCCGCGACGGACTCGATGTCGAACTGTGTCACGTCTCCCATTTGTATGGATCCGAAGTGTTGTGAGGTAAACTGCGCACAATCGAGGTCGATCTCCCAAGAAAGGGTCAAGAGGATGTGCCCATTGATTCGTCGTAGTGCTTCGGAGGCAATCCCGATACCATCGAAGAAGGACAGGTGCACCACCGGTAAGGTGCCGACCAGCTCGTAGCACAATGTACAAGTTCGGTCGTGTAACTCTGTCGGTCGATGGTCGGCTCCAGGGTCAGCAGACCCTGGGCCGTGCTGTCCCTATTTCTTGCCGGACTTACCGGCTTTGCCCTTCTTGCCGGCGCCTTTCGAGCCTTTGTCTCCCTTCGCGTTCCAAGGAGGTCGTGTTGGAGATACATGAGGAGCCGGGTTGAGTGGCAGGGTCGGTGATGGTGTAGGAGTAAAGAAAGTCGGCGTCGTAGGAGATGTCCATGCTTGTGTCGGGGTGGCTTGCCAAGAAGACATGGCCTGTGTGGTCCACGTAGGTGTCGAAGGTTGCCATGAGCGCCATTGTGTGGTCGGATTGGACCATGGTTGTCGGTATCGCCGTCCTTGTCCTGGAGGTGACCACTTCTGCTGATATCCTTTCCCTTTCCCTTTCGGGGTTTGTTCGGCGCCTTTACCGAATCGCTGCTTCTTTGACAGCGGTTGTTGTATGACGTCGTTGACTCTGGTGAGGTCGTTGATGAGGTCGTCGGTGATCGCTTGGAAGGTCTCGTTAGATCGCATGCGCATGGCGATGTCCCAAGAGAATTCTTCCCAAAGGCTCTTGACGTTGTTAATGCGTTGTGAATGTTTGCGTACGAGACGAATGAACCAATCGACGTATTTGTTGACGACCGTCTCGGAGGCATACTTGATGAGGATCCAGGCCCATCGGATTGCCTCAATCGCGTCTATGAGCATCCATTGGCCTCGCACGTCCCACTCATCGTGTGACTTCTCGGTGATGTTATTGCGTTCGTCGAGGACCAGTTTCTTCTCGTGCGTATCCTTCTTCCTGGCCGAGTTGATCGTGTCGAAGCTAGTCCAGATCCTTTGCGACACTATCTCGCCAAGTGCTGTGGCTGTGTACATCTTCGATGTATGGTGCTCGTGATACATCCGAGCGAGTACTTTCTCCGCCCCGACTAGATTCTTCTCGGGGAACTGTCGTCGTTCGCCGTCCACGGTGATGCTGTTGTAATCCTCGACCAATTTGTTGTAGACACCCGTCGGGAGAGTCTTGGGGACGACGTCTTTGTCGGTGTGGGACGAAGTAGTAGTTGTCGGCAAGGTCGGGGAAGCCGAAGGTGTCGGAGTTGTCGTAGCAGCATGGTAAGCGAGTCGGGCAGACTGAGTGAGTACCATCCACTGGGCGGTGAGGGCGTCTTCGTCGGTGTCATCTCCGAGCTTGAACTCCACGCCCCCCGCCTTGGCGCCCGCCTTGAGCTTCGTGATCACATCTTTGATGCTCGCGTCATCCTTGAGGTACGTACCGATGGTCGCATGAGACTTCAAGCCGAGTTTGGCCAAGTATCGGGCCACAACATCTGTAGTCAGGTCGATGCCGGCTAAGTCGGCCGCGTCCTGAAGTGGATTGCTCATGTTCGTCGAGAGGTTTGGACTCGGGCAGAAATTGCTCTAACGAAAGGTCAGGCTGACGTGACATGTCTTCGTTGGCAACTCGAGGTGACATGAACTCTGCGTCGAGCTTTTTGCGTTCGGATGATCGGGACGAAGCCGATGACACATCGCCGAGGCGGAAGTCAGTCGGCCATCAGTCCTCATCCTCATCGGGCTGTGCGTCGGCGAAGGCTTGTGCCTCGCATAATCTGAAACATCGTTTGCATTTCGGGCCTGATGGTTCGCGATACTCGCGGCGATGCGGTGCAAAACCGTATGGCCATCCGCAAATTGTGTGCCAATGTGCGTTATCGCAGGATGATTCGGAGATTCCCGGTAAGTGCACGACCTTAGTTACGGAGTTCACAACCCAGAATTTGGTACGGAGAGTCTCGAGGTAATGTGCGACCATCTCGCGGACTTGTTCGGGCTTGTTCGGGGTCTCGGGCCTGTGGAACTCATCGCCTCGGTGCAAGGGGGACTCTTGTACATAAACTTTGATAGCATCACTGCCCCATCGACCTATCAGTTGAACGGTGTCCAGTGGGAAACCTCGTCGTGTGAGCATCTGAGATCCAGATACTCGGCAGACATGCTCGCAGAACCGATCGAGTAAGGCTCCGTTCGGTCCCATGCGAGTCATCGAGGTCCCAGTAGCCGAGATCACAGAGCGAAAGATGTCGATGGTCTGATGATGATCGAGTGGTTGTCCGTCCGTGCCAGGAAAGAGGGGGCCGTCTCGAGAGCATCCTAGTGATTGTAGAAGGTCAAGATGTCGTTGTAGTGCGTGAAAGGGGCATAGTCGTGGAGATGTCGAACAGCAGCATGGGTGTGATCTGGTCACGCACAAACCCACAATGTCCGTCTTCGTGCATGGTAGGGTGATGAACGCGGTGCGTCCGGCGTGTGTGATCTCCACCCACGCCTGGCCGAAAGTCACCGAAACTGCCTCGATGCCTCGCAGTAGCCACCAGCAGCAGATGATGACCATGTCCACTCGATGTCGTAGTCGTCGTGCCCATGGGTGAGGACCATCGAAGTCTTCGTCTGCAGGTCGTACTGGTAGTCGTGCAATGTCCTCGACGACGAAGGAGTCCTTGAGTTTAGCAGGTCCTCGTCCCCGTTCGACGGCCCTCTCGACTTGTTGCATCTTGAGGCAGACTTCGGGTGGCACCGAGGTACAAGTCTGTGCCACGTGCTCTTGTCGGGCTTGGCTGAAGATCTGCTTCGCGGACTTGTAACCTCCAGATCGCAAACTGGCACCGATCGCGTCGACCAGTCGCACCGAGAGTGGCAATGGATCGAGATCCCACGCATCGGCGAGAGCAGTCCAAAGCTTCCACCTCGAATCTCGAGACTTCTGCGTCGTCGTCGCGTAGGTATTGGTCTGGAGGTCCTCCAAGGAAGCTCTTCGTTGTTCTGGTTTGGCTGCTTCGAGTGCCCTGGCTAAGGAACCTCGGGATGAAGGGTTACACCGAGGTAAGTCTCGTCTCCGCACCGGCACGACTTCGCGTGGCATCGGTCTGCGATCGAGTGCCGACAGTAGTCTGTCTAAGTCAAGTCGGCTTGGGGCAATCTCCACGAGGACATTTTCGGATGTTCCTCGGAGTTTCTCGGGTGTATTGATCCCGCGTTTGGCCAACTCGGGTGCCAAAGCGGTCAAGTCGTGTGATCGCAGGAGCGCAAGCACATCTGCGAACGACATGAGGTGGGGCTTCGGGCAAGGTTCGGGAACCGTGGGCTAAGTCTCTGGTAGTTTCGGGCCACGGGATCCACAGAACTGTGGAAACTTTTAGACGTGAGGCGTGAGAGAGCGATAACAAGAAAGTCTAGTTATGCAAGAGCTCGGCATTTGTTTTGTCATCGATGTGCCAATCGAGAGTCCTCGAGCTTTGAGCTGGGGGATCGGGTTACAAGCTTAGAAATGTACAGAGCCGCGTCCCTTCCAGTATCGCACATCGCCGAGGCGGAAAGCGAAACCGAAGAGGACGGGTTGTCGAAGCGGCACCTACGCGGTGCGATACAGTCGGGTGAATAACCCGAGTAGACACTGTCGGGTATCAGAACACTAACGTCGCCGAGGCGGAATAGTGTCTGTTTCCCGTGTGGGTCGATGTAGCGGCTACTGTGCCGCCTGTGCGTCTCGTCGACGGCCCTTGAGCAACTCCAGGTGATCGGTGTCCACGTGGGTAAAGGACAAGTCGCCGACCATATATTGTCCCAGACGCAATCGTGTGTATGCGAGGCTCATGAACCGGAGGAAGTCGTCCTGGGTCATGATGATGGTGTCGTCGGCGTCATAGTGGTATGTGGCGAATTGGTAGGTAGGGGGATCGGCGAGGGCTGAGTTGATGTCATAGGACTCGAAGTGTGCCTTGGTGTTGAGGGTCTCGTCGAAGGGCTTGGCGGGATGTGAGGCAGTTGGCAGTAGATCCAGCCGGTACTTCTTCGTTGTGGTCGAGTTGCGATTGTAGATCTCGAGGAGGTTGTGACTGGACCAGGTAACCGACTCGAAGTAATCGAGCTTCTGGTGCTTCATCTGCTCGTCGCGGAGGGCCCCCGCGAGTTTATCGCGGATATCGTCTTCTCCGAGGTCTCGTCGGATGCCGCTCATGATCTGTTTGAGCCGGCCAATCAAGGCGTCGTCGTCTTTGCGCTCCCACTCCATGAGATAGAGCATGTAGTCGCCGCCATCGGAGGTAAGTCGTTGTCCAGTCGGGACTGGAACCGTGGCATCGACTTCGAGGGTGGTGCCATCGCCGTTGATGATCAGAGCCTTCTGGGCGGGCACAAAGGTCGGTGCATTCGTGGATGACGCGTTGTTTCGAAGTGCCCAAGGTCTATACGCGGTCAAACATCGCGGGCAAGAGTACCGACCGTGTTGCGAGGAAATCGAGTAGTCCCACGAGATCTGTCGGAGCCAATGGTGATTGTGTATCACCGAGGTGCAATCCTTCGAGCGACAGACGAAGTGTTGGTCGATGCTGTCGGAGACACGAAACAACCAATCGGTGAGTGGGGCCTCGGCGGTAACCATGTTCCAGAACTCATCGGCGTTCCAGTTCGGGTCGATGGATCGAGCGACGGTCGTGACCTCCCACTGGGCGAAGGCTTGGAACACTCGCTGCTTTTGGTCGGAGTCGAGCTTGGCGAGGTCCGCGACGAAAATGTCGGTGAGTCGTAGTATTCGACTTCGTACCTCGCGTCGAATGTTCGACTTGCTGTCGCCAGGCCTTTCGCGTTCGATGTCCTCGCACATTTGCTTCCACGAAGCGGCTCGCTTCCTCGAGGTTTCGAGGTTGATCTGCTTGCGCACGGAGTTGACCTTCTGGCAAATCGTGTACCAGTCGGGGATGCTGATCGTGTCGTAGCGGGTCGAGTTCTTGCGGACGAATGTCGGCTTCCGGACCCAACGACACTTCGCGGTATCCCAGTAGTTGTCGAAGAAGACCTTGCAGTAGAATCCATGCGTTCGCTCGATCGCGATGTGCCACCCAGGCGGCTTGACTTCGTGGTTGTCGTCGCGATCGTAGAGCTGTCGACGGTCCTTGTGGTTGTAGGGAAGGTCTCGAAGGTTGCCTCGTAGTCCTATCTTGGCCGGTGACAGGTCGGAGTTCTCCGCGTACCACACGAAGTCCTCGTTGGCTCCGGTTGCGCACTGGTAGCAACACCTGTAATGGATGTTGCGCCAGTCGTCCTGGCCGTCGGGGTTAACCGAGAGGAGATAGTAAGGCGGAAACAGCAGACCACAAAAGGTGCAATCGATGGATCCATCGTGGAGTTTGTCGTTGGCCGGAGTGCTGAAGTACTTGAGGTACATCTCGACTCGGTCGACATCGCGTTTGTGGTGATCTTCGATCGATGTCCCATCGCGACCAATGAGCTCGATGGGCATGCCGTTCTCGTCGACCTCCTCGCCGGTAAGTTGTCGGCGCCAAATCGCCGCCAGCTCGGAGTCTGTCGAGTTCGGGAACTGCTTTCGTAGTGATGACATCGCGAGCTGTTCGGAGGCTCGTCTGAAAGCGATGACCTCCAAGGCTCCCTGGGTGTGATGGTCATCGTAGAGCCTTCGTTGTAATTTCAGTGCTCGGCCCTCGTCAGTGTCCGGGTGGACTCCCTCGAGGTATCGAGCGGCCGGCAAAACTGCTCCGGAGCTACTGCCGGGCGTTTGGGAAAACTGCTCGATGGGATCGAGCTGAGTCGCCGATGTCTCGGGGAACTGTTCAATCGGATCCGACTCAATCGGGGACTGGCGAGAGTGTGCCATCACTTCGGGTGGATCGGGAGGTTCGGGTAACACGAGTAGAGCTTGAGAGGTCGAAGTCTACGGAAGCCAAGCAATCTCCAAGGAGAGAGCAGGCCCCACTACAACTAGTAGAGCCTGATGCAACCGAGTGACATGTCCTACAAGCAAGCACATTTGGTCTTGTCGTCGTGTGTAACGAGTCATTCGGGAGATCGAGACCTACGGGTCAGGTGGACGCATCGCCGAGGCGGAAGTCCCCTTCTACCGAAACGGTCACTGACCCGGAAACACCCGTACATCGCCGAGGCGGAAACGGGGAGACCGTGAGACCTAAAGGTCGGGTAGGCCTCGTGTAAAGGCTCATGCATTCTCGCGGAATCGCAGGATGAAAGCCGGCGGCTCTGCGGCTATCATCGATCGCATTCGCTCGTGTTGGGCGAAGGCACTTCGCATCGCCGGTGAGAGCATATTCGAAGTGCATGAAAGGATCGCCGAGGCCTGCTCCCGAAAGAAGGTCTGCATGGGCTCGAAGTATGGCATCTGCGCCGCGAAGGTGTTGAGATTCCTCGCCGTGTGGCACCAAATTCGGAGTCGGTTCATCCGAGCTTCCACCGAAGTATGGTCCAGGTCGGAGAGAGAGGCGGTGATGCTGTGCCATACCATCGAGTAGATCAAGGTAGTCCGGGGTTCCACGAAGTTATTCGGGACACCCAGGAGCAACACCCGTTCCTGCAGTACATCGTCTTGCGGGGTGTGGATCGGGAGGTCGATGTAAAGGCCGTATTGGGTGAGGTAGCTCCCGAAAGTAGGGCATCGGAGTACCTGTTCGATGTAGATGATGCCATCGTACGTGATCTCCCATGGAGTGTCGAAGGAGAAGGAGGAGTAGGGGTGATTGCCAGGTGGCAACATCGCGACATTGTGGCCACCCACCGGCGTCATCGCTTGCAAATTCGCCGACATCATCGGGAAGTTGTCGAAGTGGCGCAGTGTTTGAAAGCCAAACACTGGCTCGTGTGATGTCGGTGCGTTGGATCGGACATCGTCGATCGAAGTGCGCCCCTTCTCCACCACCTGCGAGTCGCGCCACTGCACTCGGAATCTCTCGAGGCATGACTGTCGTGGTGGTTGTGGCTGAACCGCGACCGGCACACTCGTGTAAGGATTCCCCAAGGAGGTCGCGATAGTCGAGGAAGAGGCCGCCCCCGACTCGTTGGTAGCTGGCCCGAAGACTTGCCTCGGGTCATTTCGTGTCAAGTCCACAGCAGGGTGGACGGAGAATCTCGGAGGCACGACTCTTCCCAGCCCCGCAGAGCTGTCGGCGTCGGGGTGTGGTCGTTTGGGCATGGCCTTGGTCTTGGCGCTCACGAGAGTCGTAGTAGCGGCAGCCCCAAATGATGGGTTGATCCATTCGGATTCACTCGCGGAATTGGCCACCGGCCCAGAGCTCCTTGGTTCCATCGATGTCGCAGAGTTGGCTGTAGTAACCGCGATCGGAGGAGTCGGTGGTGGTGTCGCGGAATCATCGTCCTCGTGCCAAGGATCTGGCGACATCGGCCTCGTCTGAGGTGTCGTGGTAGTCGGTGGGGCCGCCGGAGTCGTGGCCGGTGTCGAAGCGGCGATCTCATCCGGGATTTCGACGATCACCGGGGTCTTAGAATCGAGCCATCTCTTCGCCGGCGACGGGGATCTCTTCGGGAATCTCGCCGGAGAAAGTGGTCGTTGTGATCCCCTGGCTGCTCCATCGCCGTGGCGGAAAGCAGTTCGGGGTTCACGGCCGAAGCTGGGTGCATCGGAGTCCGTATCCGTGCTGACCTGGAAGAAAGTTCTCCTTGGTGTCGGCGGAGTCGGCGTAGTCGAAGGTGCCGCGGGTGGGAAAGCCGCCGGAGGTGCTGTCGATGGCGCTGCTGTAGAGGGGGCTGACGAGGGAGCCGCTGAAGTAGGCCATCGGGGTCTCGAAGTCGGGAAAATCGCTCCCCGTGTCGGAGTGGGGTGTTGTCCCCAGGTCGCCGGAGGTCTCGAGTCCTCGCGAACTCTGCGGGGAGAGCGTCCTCGACGATGCAGGCCATCCGCGATTTCTTGTCGTAGTTGTTGGGCAACCTCAGATTTATCCCAAGATTCGTAGTCATAGTACCGAAGGAAGTTTGTGCCGAAGTTGAACTTGCGCATCTCGGCGGAACGGAAAGTGGTCATCGAGTCCATGATCCACTCACGAGCCTGTGCTCGGTTGACCTGCTCGATGATTCCGTTCTTCGACGAGTAATGGTAAGGTGGTTCACCTCGACGATTCTGTCGCTGTACGACGAAAGCCTGTCGCATCGCTTCGTCGAAAGTATGGCCGTGTTGATTCCAGCACGTATTGTGGTACTCGCAGCATCCCTGGAACCATTTGTGGCATATGAGGTTGGGCACTACCCACTGTTTGTTCAGGAAATCGGGGTGAAGAAAACCACAATTGGCCATGTTACAGTTCTTCTTCTCGAGAAGGCGGGGACAAAGCTGTCGTCGTATCTCGGAGATGGGTACTTGGGCCGTGTCGCTGACTACTTCGGGGTACTCGTTAAGCATCGACTCAGGAACAGGGGCCGTCATCTTCACCAACGTGCCCTCGCAGAGAAAATCGAACCATGAGTCGGCTCGGGTACGTGCCATGGCTACGAATTGGCTAGTCCAAATCGATGGTAATCGAGGTAGTGGGCTTGAGATGCCCTTCGAAGTTCCGCTTTCGAGCTTTAGAGGCAGCGGGTTCGGGAGTATGTAATTCCATGCCAAAATCATCACGAAAAATGTCTGCCAAATGCTGATTATGCAGATCGGTCTCATGCACAAGAAGAGCAGCATCGGTGTCAGCTGGTAGGGGTGCATGATCGGAGTCGGGGTGTAGGGAAGCCTCGACGATCTCGAACGGCACCGTCAGCGGCTCCGCGGACTCGTCGCGGTTGGTGATGTGCAGGTACAGGAAGGCCTCGAGGTTGGGCGGTTTCAGCAAAGTCGCCGCAAGGTTGACAATGTCGTTCGCCGTCTGACACTGGGCGATGTGATCGAGTGCCTTTCGTATTTGTCGGGATTGTCGCTTGTTCCAAGCTCCCCACGTCACATCCTCGGGTTTCTCGACTTGAAAATCTTCGAGAACTTGCTCGCGGCTGAATTCCTCGAGCGATTCCTTCAGACTGTCAACAACTGACAGAGAAGCCGTAGTGCTCGAGGTACTGGCCGCCAGCAGCGGTCGTAGTAGTGCTCGGGGTACTGGCCGCCCGGGCGGCTATGACCGAGGAGTGATCCGAGGGGACTGAAACAAAATTTCGCTCAAGCTGTAACAGCTTGAGCCAAAATGGCCACGGAGTATACAATCATTCGACATGAATCGGTGAGTCAATCCCCTGACCGATTCGGTGTTTAAGTGAGATATGAAGTTGTCACTTCGCACAAACAAGTGTGTGCTACACATATACCCGATTACTGAGTTCCACGATTCCTCAATCACCTACACCCAAAAGCTCCATAGCGAAAGCCTTAGAGAAGCCCTTTATGGCAAAAGAGGGCTCTACACTAAGGACCTACTGTTGATGATATACATCCTGCATGACCTTAAGGACTCTAAACTATGGAAATTACAGCATATTCCTTATTTTGGGGTCATGCAGAATTTATATCATCAACCGTACAGCTGCCGTGGAACGAGGCCGGACCAGTGCCCAGGTGCTGCAGGGACCCAGGCCTCCGAAGCTTGGAGTTCAGGGTTCAGTTTTTTTTTTTTTTTTTTGTGTGCTCTTTTCCGCCTACATGTACGGTTAGAGCTCCTATACTAGGAGTTCAGGGTTTAGGGTTTTTTTTTAAGGGGGTTTAGGGTTTAGGGCTTTTAGGGTTCTATCGTGAGGGCCTTTAGGGCCTTGAGGGTTCGATCGTTCTGGGTTCTGAGTTTGGAGTTTGGGGTTCTAGGATTGTGGGTTTAGGGTTCTGACTTCTGTGGCTTTCTGTTTAGGAAGACCGGAGGCTGCGTAGGTTCGCAACGAAGTTTGAAACTTGAGTCCTAAAAACCCCGGGCCGCAGAGGCCTGCGCACAACCCCCTTCAACCCTAAACCCTAAAGAACCCCAGGCCCCAAACCCTTAAGACCCTAAACCCTAAACCTTACGCCCCAAACCCGAAACCCAAAAGATATCAACCCCAAAACCCTGCGAGCCTTGAAATGCACAGCTACAGTACATCGGTCACTCCGGCTCAAGACTTTAGGGCTCAAGGGTTTAAAGGCTTGCGGTCTGGGCTATAACTTACCAGTTCTACTTCTCAACACCCTAAAACTACGTCCCCCACTATACCCCAAAACACTATTGCACTTCTGAAGACCCCTGAACTTAGTTGCCACACAAAACCCCCAAACAAATAACAATAATAATAACAATAATAACAATAATATTAATAATAATGATAATAATAATAATAGTAATAGTAATAATAATAATAGTAATAATAATAGTAATAATAATAGTAATAATAATAATGGTAATAATAATAGTAATAGTAATAATAATACTAATAATACTAATAATAATAAGAATAATAGTAATAATAATAGTAATAATAATAGTAATAGTAATAATAATACTAATAATACTAATAATAATAAGAATAATAGTAATAATAATAGTAATAATAATAGTAATAATAATAATACTAATAATACTAATAATAATAAGAATAATAGTAATAATAATAGTAATAATAATAATAGTAATAATAATAGTAATAATAATAGTAATAATAATAATAATGATAATGATAATGATACTAATACTAATAAACGAAACCACCGGCCAGACTAGGTCTCCAACGTTTACATGACCTCAACCCTAAACCCATACTGAACTTAGAACCCTAGCAAAAATTAAAATTTTAGCCATTTCTTAAGGATAATAATAACCAAAACTTTAAAAAAAAAAAAACATTTCTAAGTACCCCTAAGAAACCTCCAGCACCGCCCGCCTGCCCGGCTGCTTCGAGCAGCACACGGCGAATTCGCCGAACTCGGCCCGTAGCCTTCGGCAGTTTAGGGCTGAGCACTGGATTTCTTGGGATCTTTTAGCACGTCAGGTCAAAGGTCGACTGCGCCTTGAACACTTGAAGCTGGGTGCTTTCGTAATTCACGAACCCCTGCCGATATCGCATAGAGTTCAATCTTGCTCCAGCGGTTCTGCTCAATATGGTGCTTCTCGATCTACCGCTCAAGAGGGATTCTAGCTTCCCGAACCTACATCCCACATCCAGATATCCCTCGACTCAGAATATTAAATCCTGAGCCAAGGCACCAAAATCCTGAACCCCCACAAACCCTAAACCCTAACCTTTCTTTCTCCTTCAACTGCCTGGCTCGGAAATGTATATCGCTTTGGGGTTTGGGTTTAGGCTCGGTTTGCCAGGTGTTTAAGAGTCTAGGGTATCCTTAAAGCGCTAACCCCTGTACCCAAACCCCAAAGCCCTGAACCCTAAACTTCACTAAACCCTAAGCCTTCAAAGCCCTAAGCCCTAAAACCTCAAAGCCCTCAATCCCAAGCCCTTGAAGCTCTTAACCCTAAACCCCTCAAAGCCCTACACCCTGAACCCTCAAAGCTCTTTGCCCTCAACCCTAAGAGCGTTACCCCCCCCTCCCCCCGCCTTGTTCGTCTGGATCTGTTCACGGAAGTTCCTTTGGCAAAACAGGCTTCCCTTCTAGCCAGAGTATGGCGATGCTTGCAGTCTAGGCTTTTAGGGTTTAGGGTGGGCTTAGGGCTTGGTGCCGGGCTTCTTGGGTCAGCGGGCTTGGTTCAAAGCGTGAAGGCTTGGAATTCAGAATGGTCCCTGGTGCCTGGATTGCATCTTCAGTAGGATCCGCAGGGTTCTTCAACCAAACGGGTGCCTTGAAAGGCCTACGATTCTGCTATACACCACAAGACGCATCACAGTCCTGCTCACATACAAGGCATTCAAGCTTTTATATGACGCTGCTCTGCTGCTGTGACACCGTCCTGATGGGCTGCAACAGGGATGCTGCTGACTCCTCCATTGCCACAAGTACCCGAGGCTCATGGGAATGCGGGTACATGTCGTCTTTTGGGTAATGACATAATGAGGGACTTCGACCATCAGCCGTACTTTGCTATGCCAGTGTGGTCTTGTCACGCATGTCAACTAACTGGTGGAACATTGTGGAACCATTTAGGGGATCCTAAACACTGAACCCTAAACTCTACACACTAGACAAGGCTCACCGTATAGGTGTTCGTGGAAGTCTCGAAATCCAAGTGGTCTTCACCTGGGCGAGAACAACGGTCGATCAGCTTTGAAAGTGGCTTTAGGGATTAAAGGTTTAGGGGGGAGGGTTTGGGTTTTTGCAGCGTTGCCTCAGAGCTTTTACCAAGTTTGCTGCGAATGTTCCCAACCCATGAAGCCGGAAATGATTGGACCCCGAGGCCCTGAACCGGAAGGCAAAAAGTATGCCACTTAAGCCCTTTCCTGCACCTCAAGGTTTCGGGTTTGGGTTTTCTTTTGGAAGCACTAGTCTCTTGCCGTCGCAGCCCAGTTGAGCAGGCATATGTGGGCAAAAACATCTCACCCTCTCAGTGGCGACTCGTACCCACAACCCACAATCTCGGCTTGCCAGACCCTCGCGAACCCCCTTTTCGATACCCTCATACTCGAGACATTAGCTCCATGTTCCTAGCCCTGGCTTCACGTACCGCTTCCGCCATCTCCTCCTCCGTTGCCTCCACACCCCCGGGACTTGAAGCAGAAGCCATAGCCGCACTCGATCTCTCAGACCCCGAAGAGCTCGACACAGACACAGCCCGTATCCAGGCAGCTGCATCCACGCCCCGAGCCACAAAGCTCACCTCCTGATCCACAATGTTGTCGTACCATGCAGGCAGCTCCCCGGAGGGAAGGGCTCATCAAAGCTCACAGCACCACCAGCCCCGGTCGCCCCAAGCACAAGGCTGGCCATCCAGAACCCAACCTCGTCGCTCTTTATCCACTTTGTTCGGCACCTCCGTGGAGCCCTCATTCTCTTGAACAGCAGTATTCCCCGTCTCTGCTGTGTCGATCACCGTATCCCTGCCCTCTTCTCCAGGATCTTCAATTTCAACGATCTGCTTTGCCTGCATGAGGTCCAGTGTCGATTCTCCCCACATCACCAGGACATAGTCATCAGAAATGCGACCCTGTTTCCATTTCCTGTACTCCTTCTCGTACCTAACTTGACCATGCAAACACCGGAATGCCACTCTCTTTCCAGCTCAAGAACCCGCCAAAATTTGTCTCCCAACCCCAGCACACTGGGAATGTGTGCGGCGCCCCAGATCAGGCAGAGCTCTATACAAGAGAAGTCGAGAGAAGAGCTTTGAAGTGGCCGAACTCAACGAGATAGGACGAACATCTGAAGGGCAGGTCGGATGTAATGGGAATCGATAAGTCGTAATGCAAGGAAGAAAGCAAAGCCTGTGTGCTGTGCATCGGGCGCTTTAGGAAGTGAGTTCATGGAACTGTTGACATCAAGGCCGAGATCTTCTTCTCTTCGATTCCTCGACCTCGAGAGGGCCCGGAAAGACGGGTTTCATGTGGTTTCTGAATTGATGCGGGCCAAGTCCTAGCGACAGCAAGCCAAGAAACAGTGAAAACCAGCCGCAGTGACTCAACTCAAGGAACTGTGGCGTTCCTCGCCATCAACTGCTTGAGGCACGTGACTTTCTGCAGACAAGGCCCAGATTGATTGGTTGATTGATTGATTGCCTAACCTCCAATGCCGGATTTGGTTGGCAGTGTAGAAGAGAAACCGGAAGATCGGCCGGTAGCTCCAGGGTGTAACATCCTTCAGCTTCTACGAATGTCCGCCGCCAGGTTCGCAGCCAACGCCGAAAGTCTGGACACTGGGTTCCTCGCTCGACATGTCAAGGTTGTCAAGACCCAGTTGGTGCCGAAGTTCCAGCACAGCTTGAAGCGTGTCGGCCTCCTGCAGCTCGGCCTCCTGCTGGCGAAGCGACGAAGGTGCAGCACCTCTGCCTTTTGTGTGCGCAACGCCATTGAACCGGAAATGCGTCTTTTCACCTTTCGTGTGCCCTTGCTTCTCTGCTTTCATCTTCGGGGTTATCTTCTCTTCGCGCTGCTTGATGTAAATGTCTTGGATCCGCTTCGCTTCGCAACGGCGTTTTTCCTCGATGATCTCGATGCTGCTGTCATCGGCAACGCGCGCAACATGAACAAGACTGTGACAAGACAAGCTGGGTCCTTCCCACAGGCCTGGCCGCAATAATCGTCCGGTATATCCTGGGCGACAAGGATACGATTGAAAAATTCCAAAAGATGCATTTTGCCACCCTGAACACTCGCGACCCCAGCAGCAGCTCCCTGGAAGTGCCATCATGCCCAACAGCTTTGCCCGACTTCAATTGCCCGAGTGCCACATCCAACTCCTGTTCCGTGAAAGCCGTCCCTGTCCCTGAAAAAACCCCGTATTGGTCCGCGGCGGAGACCCTTGATAGACACCAGACAAATGCACATGTACTGTCTCATGCGGGTCACCAGATTGCGCCGCTGCGTAGCCATGCTCCCATCCAACGCTGGCTCGCGGTTTGCATGCCTTGAGAGCCGCCCAATCTCCTACCGAAGCCCGCGCCATTCGCTCCGTTTCCCACCGTCCTCCACGAATCTTGACTCCTAGCCAACCTCGCCCTCTGTACTGCATGCTTCACATCAGGAAGGTCCACGTAGCCCAGTCCCTTTTTTGGCGCCGCGTGCTGCTTCGCCCAGTGGACCAAGCACTCCTGGTCAACAAATGAGACCTTGTCCATCCCACCAATCCAAACCCTTGGTCTTGTACAGTGGCGTTGGTGAACCCTGTGAGCGCGGAGAAAAAAGGTTCCCTGCAACAACTCGTGGTCAGGGTTTGGGTTTAGGGTATAGAATTTACCTGTAGCCCAAAAGACCTACCTTTTTTAAGGAGTTATATATAGAAACCATCATAAGGAACCCTAAAAAGGTAGGTCTTTCCGACTACAGGTAGGGCTTAGGGAACAAGCCAAAACCCTGAAGGACCGAGCTCCCAAACCCCAAACCCGAAGAGTCTTTAGCGCCGCAGGTTCGGGTGCCCCTTAGCCCCAAAGCCGATTTCTGGAACCTCTGTAGAACCCTTGAAGGGACGTTTAACCGAACTCTCGAAGGAACCCTTTTCAAGGAAGCCTTTTTAAAGGAACCCTTTTGGAAGGAACCCCTAAGGAACTCCTTTAAGGGAACCCTTTAATGAACCCTTTCAAACGAACCCCTTTGGGAGACCCTTCAACGAGGCCTCGCTGATGGGCACCTTCGAGCCTGGCTGATCAGACGAGGTTTTGGGCTTCTCACGTGGTTTAGGGTTTAGCGGTAAGGGTTTAGGGTTTAGGGTTTTTAAGGTTTTTAGGGTTTAGGGTTTAGAGTTTCGGGTTTAAGCTTTAGGGTTTAGGGTTTTGGGTTTAGGGTGTCGGGCTTTTAGGGTTTAGGGGTTTACGGTTTACGAAAGCTCATAAAAGTAATCGTCAGTCATTCTCGTAGCAGTAGTCGTAGTTGTAGCTGCAGCTGGTGGTCGTAGTCACTCGCAGTCGTCCCCGTAGGCCGTCCTACTGAAGTAGCAGTATCAATAGCAGCAGAAGAAGCAGCAGCAGTTGCTACAGTTCTTCTTCTTCCTCTTCGTCTTCTTCTTGTAAGAGGAGGAGCAGCAATAGCTCCGGGCTTTTCGCTCTGTGCTTTGGGCGCTGCAGGTGCGAACCCGGATTGGGGTTGCGTCGTGATGTAAGGGCCTGAATAATTAGAATAGGGTTTTGGGGCCCATTATACGACAATTATACTTATAACCAGGACCCCCAGAATAGTATAGGTAATTATTAAGGCCCCCATACTATAGCACCCTGTTATAGATCCCGCATAGAACCCTGTTAGGGATCCTTTTAAACGGACCCCTCAAGAGCCTTTAACAAGGCAACTATTAAAGCCCCTACTTGGAGGGTCGGGGGACTGGTTGTTTTACGGACTTATAAGTACCATAACCCCAATTAGGGTCCCTTTTAGGGTACTTATAACTCTACTTACTACCTACTTACTAAGTCCCTGAACCCTAAACCCTACACTACCCTTATAGAGCCCTTTGAAGGAACCCTTAGAATCCCCTTTAAAGGAGCCCTTACTAAGTCCCCCGACCCTCCAAGTATAGTGAGGCCCCCGAGCCTTGCAGAGGCCGTGGTCTCGAAGGGAAGCCACACCTCCGGGTCGTACCTCGGAAAACCGAAGGTCTAATACAGGGGTGTTATAATTACCAACACTATTTTGGGGGGCTCCTTTAAAGGGATCTATAAGGGCTACTAGCCAACACTATTTTGAGGGGTTCCTATAAAGGGGTTGATATAAGGGCTACTGTAGGGGCTAGTATGGGTCGTACCTCGGAACATGGAGATCCCAATCTCCCTTAATTAGGGAATGTACCTTGAATTATGGTAGGATCCCTAATACGACTTAAGGTGTATATTGGGCGCTTAATACGATTTAAGGTGTGTTCCTTAATATTGGAGTGTCTGGGAAAACCAAAGGTCTAAAGCACCGTGGCCCCAATCATGGTGTCGAAGACACTGACGATGATGAGGATGGGGCTGAGAATGAGGGCGCTGGTGATGATGGTGATGGACATGATGGCAGCTAATTGTGGTCATGATGAAGGGGATGCTGTCACTCTGGTGACGGCGGTTATAGTGATGCTGATACTGATGAAAGCGTGACGGGGAGGGTCGGGCGATGAGGGTAGAGAGGAGAGGGATAACGCAGAGCATCGAAATTGTGATCCTGTGGATGACGACGATGATCCGGTTCTATGTGATAGACATGAGTTTATGGTATAAACCCCGTGAAAAGGGCCTGCAATGCATCCAGCTCTGTATGGAAATGATGATGAAGATGACGACAAAGATGCCGATCATGCTAAAACGAGGATGACGACGACTGCGACTACGACGACGACGAGGATGAACAGGAGGACGAGGATGATGATGACGAACATCATCATCATCATCATCATCAACATCATCATGATCACAATGACGATGACGATGACGATAACGATGACGACGATGACGATGACGACGATGACGACGACCCTGAAGATCATGTCGATGATGGCGACGACGATGACGACAACGACGACGATGACGATGATGACGATGATGACGATGACGAAGGTGACGATGATGACGATGACGACGATGATGAAAGCTATGATGAAGATGGTGATGATGATGGACGAAAATGCTGGAGACAGTACTGCGGATACTGCCTTAAGCGCTGAACGTGAGAACTGGCACTCTTGACCCGGGGCCACGACACTCCCACAGTCGCTCTGAAATAACACGTAACACGCGCTCCAAGTCATTCAGCCCTAAGACCTGAACAGCGACCACTCTATTCCCACCCAAGGCCGCAAGCATAGCCGAGCCTTCTTGCTGCCAGGGTTACCCAGACTCCGACTCCTCGAAGATCCACGCCGGACGTGCTGCCGTCGACATCGCTGCGAGGTCGTTGAGGTGCCTGGCGGTTGAGAGGAAGCAATGAGGCGGGGGAAGAGTCGCGCATCATCAGCAACACTAACGCCAGAGCGGCTTCTGCCGAACGAAACAGCATCATCGTCGCACCATTCGTATCAGCATAACTAATCAGAATGAAACGTATGATCGCACCCGTAGCATCCATCCCGTCATCATCTGCATATAAGCATTAACCAATCTGGTTTTGTACTCTCTCGACGAGCAGTACCGAAACCCTGCTAAGAATACAATTGCCATGAGTGTTAGTTTGGTTGTTCATTCTTTACAATCTATCTCCCCCGTTAGCATGGCCACCATCAACAACATAATCATCATCGTCATCACCATCACGGCAAAGCAAGACGACTGCACGAGCATCATCACTAGCATGACGAACACCCCCATCATTATCACCACCAATGTGAAGATGACGAACCCAAAGAAGAAGCAGTGTCAACATCATCTGCACCATCATCATCATCCTCATCATGCTGATTGGTATGGGTGGCATCATTACCTCGCGTGGCATCATTACCTCAGCAGCAGAGCAGCAGCAGCAGCAGCAGCAGCAGCAGCAGCAGCAGCAGCAATGGCACAAGCTTTATTACAGTATGGCCGGTACTAGGTCGCAATCATCGCCAACGCAAAAACATCGATGCTTCGCCGTCACCACCGACGTGTGAGCTTCCGATACATGGCAGTGCTTTTGTTCGGGATCTCTGCATTAATCATCAATCATTGTAACTGCTCCGGGGCTCCATCAGATTGTGGAGAAGGCCAATCAAGCATCACCTTCTTTTCGCTGTTGCTGCATCAGACCCCTTGCTCGTCGTCGAAGTTGTCGTTGTCGCGGTCATCATTCGCTGGGTCATTGATTCATTCATTCATTCATCATCATCATCATCATCTTCATCATCATCACCATCATCATGGCCAGCGTCATAGTCATCATCACGACATTACCACCACCATCAATGTCACAGCGATTCTTGGCACTCTGAACCTTGCCAACATTGCGAACACCTCGTCGTGATCATCGCTTCCTTCTACCCCGTCATCACCATGATCATCTTCACCTTACTCCTCATTCTGAGTCATGAACACTGTCCTGGTCGTCGCTATTTTTCACAGTCACAGACAGACCTCACCACTGAAGCTTCGCGCTGGAACAGATTTGCAATCCCACAACATCTCCTCGCTGCTTATGAGGACGCTTAACAACTAGAGGATCACAGGAATTGGGGCTCTAGTTCTGTATTATAGATCTAAAAAGGAACCATTACTTCTTCAGGCTTCTGTGTGTCTATGTACATGTATTACTAGCTCCCATCTCTTGTGTCGTGCCTGGCGAGGTCCAAGCAGGCATCCCGTTCCGATCCGCACCTCTTTCCGGGTTGGTTATACCTTAAATTATTCTGGGATCCCTATTATGATTTAAGGACTATCCCGTGATTAAGGGATATTGGAGTCTCTGGGACTATACGGCTTGTGTTTTGATAGTTTACTATACCATTTGGGGCTAGGCTTCCAGGGTTGCGCTTCTTACTTGATGAAAGTTTAGGCCTGAGGCATTCGCGTTTACCGTTGGATGGCTTTTGGCCCTAGGGTTTAGGGTTACCAGTTAACGACGAGGGATCAAAGCGCTCGGAAAGTCGAGGGAATCCCAAAGAGGAGATCGTAGATCACGGATCCTCAATCCTACCCTACCTTCGCCCCACCTCTTGACCTAAGGTCCTTGTGTTCCAAGGGATTCTGAAATCTGGGCTGAACCTCCTTTCCGCTGCTCGCCGTGCCAAGTCAGCAGGGCTCATGACCTCGGCAGGCCCGGGCGGCAACAGTGGCAGCCACCGTAGTGCTGGCACTGGTGGTACAAACAGGAGGAAAAGCACGGAGAAGGAGAAACAAATTCAAACGGTGACATGAAGAACACCAGCAGCGGCCGCAACAGATTCTGGATCTGCGAGGGGCAGGAAGAAATCGCAAAGGTCAGACGCAAGGGTACGACCAAACCCTTGCAGCCCCAATGGAACCAAGGTGAAGCCGATGCCCCAAAAACAATGCCCCAAAAACAACCCAGAGAGCTGAGCACTATCGGAAATTAAACTTTAAAGTAAAAGCCAGAAAGTTGGAATATGATTACCCTAAACCCTTTATGGTAAATTATAAGGTATCCTACCCTGAAACCATATTCCAACTTTCTGGAGTTCCCTGTATTCGGTCTTTCTTCCTCCCTGGCTTCACCCGGAAACCGAAGCTCGGGACATCCCCAAGTTCGAAATACTGCGCCTCTACCCCTGAACCTGCAAGGCAGCTAAACCCGGGTTCTTGTTAAGGAACTAAATCTAAGTTTGCACAATAAGGAATCCCTGTCATATACTATGGGTCCCTATTATGGTAACCTGCATTGAATTCCTTTGCAAGAACCCAGAAATGCGGTGAGGCAGCTCCCCCGCCGCCACGTGCGCCCGCATCCACGAGCAGCTCGCAAATGTCCTCAGCCAGCAGGAGTTTCCGGGGAGCCCGGAATCATACGGTTACGGTTGATGATATAAGCCCTGCATTACCCATACTAAGGAATATGAGCCCGGCATCATACGGTTGATGATATAAATCCCACAATAAGGAATATGACATAACTCCCATAGTTTCGGGTCCTGAAGGTAATTTAGGATTTATATCATCAGGAGTAGTGTCCTAACTTTAAGGTTTACAAGTACGGGTTTAGGGTTTAGGCTCTGAACTCCGGCACTCCGGACATACATAAAACGTCTCGAAACCCTGGCCTGTGGCCTGAACCTTGTCGCTCAACCGCCAAAGTCCGACTTGTCGTCCTCATGGCCATCGACATCAACATGGGAGCTTCCGAAAATTAATTTTGGCGTCCTTATAATAAGGATCCTACCATGTAGGGTACTAGATTAGGGTCCCACATTTTTGGAAACCCCCACATCACTGTGATGGCCCTCTGTACCATTGCTACACCTACTTACTGCTACCATCATCCCAATGGCAATCACCAAGTTCAACCCCCAAGATTCCAACACCTTCTAGGTGGGGCTTTTGGAGCCTTTGAAAAACATTAGTAAATAAGGTCCTCTTAAGCCCAATAAGGGAAAATATATAAATGCCCCAAAGCCCTACCATGCTTTCCCTGAGCCACGACACCACCCGGCCCATGCCCGCTGCACTGTGCAAAGGAGTCATCTGCTGGAGGTTCGCCGCGTTGACATCGCAGCGAGCCTGCTGCACGGCTCTTGCATAATATCGGCGCCTTGATAGTTAGAATAGGGTTTCCTTTAAAAGGTTCCTTAAACGGGTCTACAAGGGATCCATGGAAGAGGTATATGATATGAACGCCTTGATAACTGGAATAGGGTGTTGTGGCCCGTTATACTATAGCTATGATAGGGCACCCCCAAAATAGTTCGATCTGCGAGGACTCCTTTGCCTTCGTTAAGGCGCGTCCAACCAAAATAGTGCGGGTAGTTGTTTAGACCCGGGAATATACTTAAAGTCATAGTAGGAGCCCGAATATCATTTAAGATATGTTCCTGAATTTAGGGGTATTGGAAACCTGGAGCTTTGAACCCCAAGGAAGATGAGCCTTGCGTCGGTGCCTTGGTGTTGAGGGTAGGGAGCTCGTTACGGAGGGCGTGGGCTCCCGGGTGAATTTCATCTGTCAAGGTTTTTTTTTTTAGTTTAAGGCTTAGGGTTTAGGGTGTAGGGTTTAAGGCTTAGGGCTCAGAGGGCTTAGGGTTTAGGGTTTAGAGACAATATTCCCTTGGGGTTGAAGAGGCCTTGTCTTTGGGGATTTTAAGCGTTGGGTCTCAGGACTTCGATCTTTGTAGAAACCCACTGCTGCGCGGTGGCAGACCCCGAGACCTTAAGCCCTACACCCTACCCCTGGGTCATAGAACTCTCTGGGTTCAGCGCAAGGGCCTTGACAATTTTGAACAGGATTCTGCAGTATATCATGTATATTGCTGTAATCACACCGGGACTACCAGGGATGCTACTACTAGTCTACTCGACCCGTGTCTTCGGGAGCCGCGCGTGGCGCCTGCAGCAGGTCCGACACGAGTTCGAGCGACTGATTCGCAGCGAAGTGCAAAACACTGAAGCCTGGTGGGTTTCGGGATCAGGGTTTTGGGTTTTGGGTTTTGGGTTTTGGGTTTAGGGTTTTGGGTTTAGGGTTTAGGGTTTAGGGTTTAGGGTTTAGGGTTTAGGGGTTTAGGGTTTAGGGTTTAGGGTTTAGGGGTTTAGGGTTTAGGGTTTAGGGTTTAGGGTTTAGGGTTTAGGGTTTGGCTTTGGATTTAAGGCTTTGGGCATAGTGTCTCGGGTTTTGGGCATGCGACGGACGATGATAACAACTACGAGCATTCTTGGGTGTAGGGTTGTCATCTTGGCTAGTTTACTTGCAAGCTTTGAAGAATCCCTATAACTTCTGCTAAACATTGTTAAGCATAGTAAAAGATTTTTTAATAACCTCCATTTATCCAACGAGTTGCCCAAGCGGTCGCGCATCATCACATCCGCCCGGTGCTGCAGCAGCCTTGCACGGCTCCCAAGGGCCACTACAAGGACACGCTAATGAAGCAATATAGGGGCGTAAATATTACCAATATTCTTGTAGGGGTTCCTTAATACGCCTATAGTAGAATATACCTGGCCCAAACCCTATTCTAGTTATTCTGGCGCCTATGTTAGTGATGCTAGACCTGAATGATAGCCGTTGCCCTACCCTACTCTAAACCAGAAAACCCCCCCTACGTCCTAGACCCTGAAGATCGGCAACACCAGTCCGATGTTCCTCAAGCATGGGTGATGGCAGAAATAACTAAGAACGCTTCTTCCTTTGCGAGGAGCGGACTACTACTGCACGCCTGCACTCGTCCGTGTCTTAGTTCATACAGTACTGGTGACGATGTATGTATGTATGCCTGCATGCATGAAGGTATGTCTGCGCTGTGTTTCTTTCGTTAGTTCATCAGTCAGCTGTTCTAGACCACTGGTTTAGATAGTTAGTTAGTTAGCTAGCTAGCTAGTTAGTTAATTAGTTAGTTAGTTTTTAATTAAGTAATTGCCAGCGAGCTAGCTAGCTGGCTAGCTAGGCAGGTAGATAGGTAGTTAGTCAGCTTGCTTGTTCGTTTGTTGGCTGGCTCGTTCGTTAGTTGGTTCGCTAGCTCGGTAGGTAGTTCGCTGGTCCTTACCTAGCTCGCTA
Source organism: Symbiodinium sp. CCMP2592 (assembly GCA_905221615.1). Taxonomy (NCBI): domain Eukaryota; class Dinophyceae; order Suessiales; family Symbiodiniaceae; genus Symbiodinium; species Symbiodinium sp. CCMP2592. The sequence goes on along the minus strand of CAJNDT010000268.1, from coordinate 117,978 downwards.
GCTAGCGGCTAGCGAGCCAACCGGCCAGCCAACTAATTGATTAACTAGCTGGCTAACGAACTGATTCATTCCCGGGAACCCCTATAGCAACCGTTAGAGAACTTCTATAGAAACCCCGCACAGAAGCCCTTAAATGAATCCTTCAAGGAATCTGAAAGGACGCCCTTGTAAGAGTTCCTTATAGGACCCCATAAAGCTCCCTAAACCCTAAACCCTCCACCCAAGACCCCGAACCCTACACCCCTAACTCCTTAACCCTAAACCCCAAACCCTCCTCCGACCCAAGCTGCAATCGCACCGCCGCGCGGTGGCCACCCGAGGCCGCGCGATGCAGCGGCGTGTACTTCGGGTGCGGGCGGTCCCTCTCCTGGGGCGTCTTTAGGGTTTTAGGGTTTAGGAATTTAGGAGTTTAGGAGTCTGGGAGTTTAGGAGTTCAGGAGGGTTTGGGGCTTAGGGGTTTAGATGCTTGAAGGGTTCATGGCTTTACGATGCAGGGTTTAGTGCCGAGGCCAGTATTGTATACACTACTGGGAGGTTCGTGGGTAGCTATAAGTGGTGCTATAAGTAGGGTAACTATACTTAACACCCTTTAGAACCCTTCGGATAAGGATGTAGGCTTGAATTTCATAGTTTGGCGTTTAGGGTCGGGAGGTTTCGGGTTCCTGAGTATGGCTCAGCGTTGCAAGTCCTCTTATATGGGTTGTTGTAGGTATAGGTAATCTGCTCATACCCCCACTTATAACTACCAAAGTAGGGTTTGGTGTTTAGGGTTTAGAGTTTACGGCTTCGGGTTTAGTTTCGGGATTCGGGTTTGGGGGCTTGGCGTTTAGGGGTGTTTCAGCTTTCGGGATTTCGCTGCAGCTTTTGAGGCTTATGGTTTCGGGATTTAAGTTGAGGGCTCAGGTTGCTGAAAGCGACAGGCTCCTTCTGGGAGCCCAGGACTAGATGATTCAGGGGCCTTTTTTCAACGCGAGCAGGATTCGGGTCTTTGGGTTCAAGGTTTCAGGAGGACCGTGATTCGGACATCGGGCTTGAGGATCTGAGACTCAGGGTGCATGAGGCTGGGGGTGTCCGGCTTCGGGGTCTGCGATATGCCCTTTATGACCCTGCCAGCAACTCAGGGCCCGTATACCTCAATCACGCAGAACCCCTTCGCAGCCTTCGGAGATCCATGGAGATTCCACTCCTACCCTAAACCCTTACCCCCCAACACTTAACCCTAAACCCGCGACCTAAAGCCCGAACCAAGGTCCATTCAAACTAGAAGGCTGAAGTCCAAATCTCTGCCACGGAGCGTTCGGGTCAAGGCCCTTCCGCAACTTCTCCAAGAGAACGGCCACGTCGCCATAGCCTGGCGTGTTAGGGTTTAGGGTTTAGGGCTGGAGGTTTTTTGAAAGGTGGGGTGGCTGAAGGATTTAAGGGTTCGGGTTTGCGGGTTTAGGAGTTAGGGCTTAAGGGCTTAAGGGTTTGAGGCTGAAGGGTTTAGGGGTTCAGGGAGTTTCGGGGCTTTGGGGGCGGAAGGCGCAAGTCTGAGACGAGAAATTTCGGGCTTCTTCTGGTGTGTCGAGCTTCGAGACTTGGGAGCTCTAGGAGGGTTTTTTTTGAACTCCTTTTCTCCAGAGGCAGCGTCTGCACTAGGAGGGTTTAGGGTTTAGGGGTTTAGGGGTTTTCGGGGTTGAGGGGGTTCCAACAGGTTTTACTATCAAGGGCTTTGGAAAAAGGTCCAGGGTTCTATAAGAGAACCAAGTGCCCAGAGCCTCAGTCGACTCGGCAAACTTCTTCCCGGACTGTTGCGAGAACAAGACCCATGAAGCCCACCAGTAGTCTGAAATTCGAAACCCTTAACCCCTTCAAACTCTAAAGCACTGTGGGGCCCTCATCCATGAACCTTTAAACAGTAGAACAGATGTAAGAACCTCAAGACGTCTGCGGCACCCGTATAACTAACCCTCGGCGAACCCACTTTAGAACCTCGACTATAGAGCTCGAATAAACTCAGAACCTCTACTATAGAACACTTATAGAAGTCGCTTCAAAAAAATCCTGAAGTCTCTCATAAGAACGCTTTTCGAACCCTTGAAGACTGCTGTTATAGAACCTATGGTCTAGCTCGTAAGGAACCGTTTGAACACAGTTCTAGAACCCCTCGCTCTGCAGAACCCCATCAGCCCTGTCAGAACCCGAAAGTGCACAAACCACCTGAACCCAAACTTCAAAAAACCCTGAACCTTAAGCCCTAAACCCGCAACCCCCTCAACCCCAGAAACTCCAAACCCTCAACCCCAAAGCCCCAAACCCAAACCCAATAAATCCTCTCCCGAAACATAAACTAAACCCTGGAACTCGTAAAGGACAAAGCAACTTCCTGAAAACTTATAAAGTCCTACGCTCCTTAAATCCTAACACCCGAAACCCAAAAAAACTTAAACTACTAAACCCTAAACCCTAAACTCCTATAAGCGCTTTCAAGGATCCCCCCCCCCAAAAGAAAAAAACAGCGCCGGCGTCGCGTGCCGCCTCCCCAAGGCTCTGTGCCTCGGCACGGAGCCGTGCCGAGCTCTCCTCGAGAAGGCCTGGAATTTCTAGAGGTTGTAGGGGGTCCCTTTACAGGTGCCTCGAAGGGTTCTATAAGGTTTAGGGTATAAGGGTCCATGTACCCATATGGGTGGTTGTCAAAATTAGGGTCCCTTTTTGGCCACAAATATTAGGTGCCGTATTATGTGAAGGACCCAAAAACGGACCCTAATTTGGACAACCACCCATATAGTATATACTTATCTGCGGGGTGTAGGGGGTCTCTTAAAAGGGCTCTCTTAAGGGTACCCTTAGTGCACTATAGGATTTTTAATTTAAGGTCCCCTTTAGGGATCCCTTAAGGGGGCCCTGAAGAGGCTTCCCTTTAAGAGATCCCTTGAAACGGCGTCCCTTTAAGGGGCTCCCTTTAAGAGATCCCTTCAAGGGGCTCCTTTTAAGGGTTCCCTTTCAGAACTCCTGGAAAAGCTGGGGTTCCTGCTAAGGGCTCCTGTATAGGTCTAGGGTGTCGGGTTCCTTTAAGGCTCGAGGGTTTAGGGTTTAGGGGCTGGGCTTTACGATTCAAGATTTCGATAGTTTTGGAGTGTTGTGGGGTGTAGAGTCTAGGTTTAGGAGTTTCAATCTACGTCAGGACACCATCTTGGCATTTGGTGACCTGCCACTTCTTCAGACACCAAAACCCACGACGTTGTTCGAAACCCTGGACAAAAACCCACACCACCCTTTCAACCTTAAACCCTCACGCCAAACCCTAAACCCTGCACCCTAAACTTAAACCCTACAGCCTAAACACTTGCGCCTACACCCTTAACTCTGACACCAAACAAGCTAAACTAAGCCGAAAAGCAGTCGAGGTCCAGGATCAAGCTCTGATGGGCCTGGGCCACGCGGCCCCACTCGACCTGGCTTATTGAGTATTTGGTTTAGGGTTCAGGGTTATTGGGCTTTACTACCCGCAGCAAACACTCGAGCTCAGAAAATCAAGGCCACTAGAAGCCCTTTCAGCAGCCCAAAACTCTCCAAACTCTGGACCCCCAAACCCTGAAAACCCTAAAATCCCCAAACTCACCCACAAATCCAAAACTCCAAAACCCTAAAATGCAAAAAAATCCTACATCTGAAGATGAGAATCCTGTCTCCATGCATCCGCAGTGGCTGCAGAGGCAAAGGAGAGGATGCGGCAGAGCCTGATCGGTACGGTTGATTATATAAATCCAGCATTACTCACACTAAGGAATATCCCGTTTTTCCCTAAACCCTAAACCCTAAACCATAGTTTAGCATCCCCTAAGGTATTCCAGAGTTTATATCATCAATAATAAAACTCGGAGGCCCATGGTTGGTTAAAAGTGGGGATATAGGTTTACTTGGGTTCCTTTACAGGTTCCTTTAAGGGTTCTATAGAGATTTAGGTGGTTGTCAAAATTAGGGTCCCTTTTGGGGTCCTTACCTAATACTTAGGGTACCCAAAATGGGGCCCAAAATTTTGACAACCACTCATTTAGGATTTAGGGTTTACTTGGAGGTTTATGGGCAGTCATAAGTGGGGAAATAAGTACGGCAACTACAAAGATAGCCCATATTTGCCGACTTATAACCCACATATAATAACTAGCCATGAACCTCCAGGTAGGTCTTTAGGGCTTGAGGTCTCTAGGGGTTTAGGTCTAGTCTTGGGCTTTGGGGTGTAGCGGGAATCGGCGTTGGATTCAGGGTCTGGGGTGTATGGCTTTGATCATTTTATGAAAGACACAGACAAACTGACGGACGGAAGGACGGTTGGACAGACAGAGACAAACAGAGACAGACAGACAGATAGACAGATCCCCAAAGCAGGCCAGACGGAGCCATTAGTTGCTAGAATGTTGCCGCAATAACGTCACAGTGCAGTGAAAGCTCAAACCCCAAACCTCGGAATCCCACAGGCAAATCCGAAAACCCCATCAAAGCAGAAAACCGTTCACCTTCACCCTGATGCCCTCAACTCTGAACCCTGCAAGCCCAAAACGCTAGATCGTAAATCCTAAAGCCTTAAGCCGCTTAAACCCTCAAAACCCTGAGCCCTAAAGCCCTAAACCCACAAACCCCCAAATCCCCAAACCCTAAACCCCAAAACCCCTAACCCCAAACTCTGAACCCTAGACCCTTTAAACCCCCAAACCCCGCACCCTGAACCTTTAAAACACCTAAACCCCAAACCCCGAAACTTAAACCCTAAACCCTAAACCCCAAACCTTTAACCCGTAACACCTAAACCCCAAACTCCAAACCCCTGAACCCCAAACCCTGAACCCCAAAAACCCTAAAGCCCCTAAACCCCTAAACCCCCAAACCCTGCATCCCCAAACCCTCAACCCCAAACCCTGAATCCTCAAAAACCCCTATGATACCCCGATAGCAACCCTGCAGCCCTTAAAAGGATCCCATAAAAGGACCCCTTGAAGGGACCAACTGTACACCCTTGCTTGGAATGTCGGGGGACTTAGTAACTAGTTACTTTAGGGACTTATAAGTACCGTAACCCCAATTAGGGTCCCTTGTAGGGTACCTATAAGTCTACTTACTACCTACTTACTAAGTCCCCGGACCCTACACCCTACATTACCCCTATAGAGCCCTTTAAAGGAACCCTTAGAATCCCCTTTAAAGGAGCCCTTACTACGTCCCCTAAAGACCCTCCAAGTAGACCCTACTTGGAGGGTCGGGGGACTTAGTAACCGGTTATTTTAGGGACTTATAAGTACCATAACCCCAATTAGGGTCCCTTTTAGGGTACTTATAAGTCTACTTACTACCTACTTACTAAGTCCCCCGACCCTCCAAGTATACCCTTATAGAATCCCTATAGATCCCTTTGGAACCCTAAAGGAACCCCTTATAGATACTAAGTCGCCTAAAGACCCTCAGTCCTCTGACATTATAGTACCCTTATAGATCCCTTATAGTAGCCCCTATAGACCCCTTTAAAGGAGCCCCCCGACCCTCCAAGTAGAAGCCCCGACGGCCCCCGCGAGGCTTTCGCTTCTCTCCGAGCGGCGCGCTGCCCGGAAGCTCCGGGAGCAGAGCCGGAGACGCCATGGCCATTTAGGGCTTAGGGTTTAGGGTTTAGGGCTTATGGTTTAGGGTTTAGGGTTAAAGGGTTTAGGGTTTAAGAGTTTAGGGTTTAGGGCTTAGCGTTCCTTTTGAAGGGGTCCTCTTAAGGGTTACTATAGGGGTATCATAGGGGAGTTTAAGGGTTTAGGGGTGGTGCAACGAGGGAGTTTAGTGTCGGGTTTAGAGGTGCAACGAGGGAGTTTAGTGTCGGGTTTAGAGGGGTCAGGGTTTAGGGTTTAGGGTGTCTAGGGTTTAGGGTTTAGGATTTCGGAGTCACTTTTGCAAGTAGGGTTTTGGGTGCACGATTTAGGGCTTGGGGTTTCTTTTTCGGGTTGAGGGCTTAGGATTTGGGCGTTTGTGGTTTGGGTTGGGGGCAGGGTTTAGGGTTTGGGGACGTTTTTGATGTAGAAGGGCTTTCAAATAGTAGTGCAACAAGGGTCTTATGAAGGCTTCATTCATACTACCGATTTTGCACGGGTTTTAATGGAGCTTAATTAGGGGTGCATGTTGTGGTCTAGTTGGGACTACGGCTTTCAAGGTTTAACCGTACGTCTGTGGTCTCGGCTGCGGCGGAAAGTCTTGGGTGAAAAGAATCGAATCGCAGAGAGGCTGCTCCAAAACCAAACGGTCCCCTTCTGAGTGGTTTGCTGCAGTTTAGGGTGGAAGGGATTAGGGTTTAAGGGATTTAGGATGAGGGATCAGGGAGTAGGGTTAGGTTGGTTAAGGGTTGAGGATTTAGAGTTTAAGGGCTTGAGGCAGAGGGATCAGGGAGTAGGGTTAAGGGCAAGGGCTTAGGGCCAGAACCAATACCGCGAAGACGACCAGGGCATGAAATGCTTGAGATGCAGGCTTGAAGTTCAAACTAAGAAAACCAAGCCCTGAAAGACCGCCGGCTCTAGAATCCTGAAACCCAAACCCTAAACCCCAAAAACCCGAAAACCCTCAATCCTCAACCCTAAACCCGCCAAGCCCTCAACGGAGCACTGGACAAGCCGTTTGACCGGAGAGCCTGCACATAAACCCTCGATTGGGTCTAGGGCCAAATTTGGGGCAGGTGGGGCACATACTTTTAGGACCTAGGGTGCGGGAGCTTGGGTTTAATCAAAAAGTTCTGGCTTAGACCGAGAGCTGCTTTACCCGGAAACCTAGGGACCTAAACCCCTAATGAACCCCTAAACCTATGCACCCTGAACCCCGAACCATATTAGAGTTTTGGGTTTGAAACCCCTAAACCCTAAACCTTAAATCCCTGGACCCTGAGTCTTGGGGTTTGGGGCTTGGAGTTGTGAGGGCAGGCGGCTCTTGGAGGGTCGGGGGACGTAATAACTGGTAATGTTAAGGATTCATAAGTACCATAACCCCAGTCAGAGTCCCTTGAGGGTGCTTATAAGGCTACTACCTGCTTACTAAGTCCCCATAGCGGGTTTTTATAAAACTTACTACCTACTTACTACTTAAGTACCCTACAGGGGACTCTAATTGGGGTTAGGATACTTATATAAGTCACTAAAATAACCAGCTACTAAGTCCCCCGACACTCCAAGCACTCTAAACCCTAAACCCTATACCCTTATATAGAACCCCTATAGATCCCTTTAAAGGGGCCCTTAAGGAACCCCTTATAGTTACTAAGTCCCCCCGACCCTGCAAGCCGAGGGTTCAGGGCCTCCTCCAAAGCGTCAAGGCGCTGGCGGGAGCCCTCACGGGGGCGTCCTGGAGGTGAAGGGCTTGGGTTTTGGGTTTAGGGTTTAGGGTTATAGGGTTTAGGGTTACGGTTACAGAGTTTAGGGTTTAGGGTTATAGGGTTTAGGGTTACAGAGTTTAGGGTTTAGGGTTATAGGGTTATAGGGTTTAGGGTTACAGAGTTTAGGGTTTAGGGTTACAGAGTTTAGGGTTTAGGGTTACAGAGTTTAGGGTGTAGGGTCTAGGGTTATAGGGTTGAGGGCTTAGGGTTTTGGCGTTTTCAACTTTCGAAGAAAGAAGAGCTCGAAGAAACCCTCACCGGCCCGGTCAGAGGCCTGGTGACAAAACGGAAAGCCACGATAGAGCCACGGGTTTAGGATCCAGGGCTTAGAGTTCAGGGTTTAGGGTTTTGGGTTTTGGGTTGAAGGCTTAGGGTTTAAAGTTCTGGGTTTAGGGTTTAAGGTTTTGGGGATGCATGCGGGCTACAGTTTAGGATCTGAGTCTCGGGATTCTCGGATTGCTGAAACACTTGAGCTTCGACGACCCTGAGCCCAAAAACTGGATTCTTGTTAGGGTGCTTACTTTAAGGGTTTAGGGTTTTAGGGTTTAGGGTTTAGGGTCAGAAACCATATCCTTTACTATCGATCCCTGGTATGGTCTCTGAAACTAAACTCTCTGACAAGACCCCAGTATGCTCTAAACCGCCTCCTTTTTCCAAGATGTCCAGGTACACCTCCCGAAAAGCCAGCCAGCGTGCCTCGCACAGATGCCACTACTTGAAGGATCTTGGGACTTCGTAGTAAAGGAGGTACCTATAGCTATACATACTTATACCCCCAACTATCTTGTGACTTAGTAGTAAACTTAGTAGTAAAAAGAAGGAAAACTATAGTATACTCGAATTCTACATGCTTATAACCCCAATTTCAGGTACTTCTTTCTAGCCTCACTTACTAAGTCCCATGATCCCCCGAATTTGAGGTACTTAACCCCCGAAAGGATCTAGAAAGTGGACCCCCTAATTTGGGGCCCTATACTACTAAGGCTACTTCATAGGAACCCCCATTAAGGAATCTACTTTTTGGATCCTCCCGGGGGTCTGGGTATACGCCCACTTGCTAAGTCCCAGAACCCTCCAGGTATCGGACTTCCGGATCCGAGCTCTGGGGCGCAACATCCCTAAGCCGGGGTTTTAGGATGTTTAGGGGTTATAGGGTTTAGGGCTTGTGGGGTTCAGGGTCTATAGGCTTTAGGGTTTAGAGTTTACAGGGCTTAGGGATCAGGGTTTATAGGGTTTAGGTTTAGGGTTGAGGGTTTAGGGTTTTGTGCCGAGGCCACCACTAGAGACCCTAAAGCCCTACACCCCTGAAAACCCCACAACTCTAAGTTCCAAAATCTTGAACCGTGGGGTGCTGAAGAATCAGAAAAGCTCTTGGCTGCCACAACGGGCGGCAGAGGGCTGGGCAACACTGATGGGAGGCCAAAAGGGGGGTTTTAAGATTCTTGGGGTAGGGATTCCTTAATATGAACCCTATTATGGGAACCCTAATCCCTACTAAACCCCCATAGGCTAAAACCCCTTTTGGCCTCCTATGAAACCCTTATAGATCCCTTTAAAGGAACCCCTAGAGATCCCTTTAAAGGAACCCTAGGGATCCCTAGCCCCCATAAAAACCCCTTTTGGCCTCCTATGAAACACCCAAGCAAGCCCGAACCTTGAAGACCGTGCTCGGGTCAGGGCTGCAGCTTCCGACATTCAGGCTTGGGGTCTCCGACTTCGAGTTTGGCGGAAATCCTAAACCCCAAAAGGGACCCCAAAAGGAACCTTAAAGAAGTCCTTAAAGGAATCCTTAAAGGAACCTTTATAAGGAACCCTAAACCCCTAAGCCCTAAACCCTACTGGTAAACCCGGAAGCCTAAACCCCTACACCCTCAACTTCGTGGGGTGTAGCACGCACACGTAAGCTTCCCGAAAGCGACGGGGCGCCCGCCAACTGGGGATCTGGCTCCGGGCTTCTCTGTTAAAAAAACCCTCAACCCTAACCCCTAGCAACCCTGAACCCTAAACCCTAAACCCTAAGAACCCTAAACCCTAAACCCTAGAAACCCTGAACCCCCTGAACCCTAAGCCCTAGCAACCCTAAACCCTAAACCGTAACAACCCTGAACCCCAAACCCTAACAACCCTAAACCCTGAACCCTAACAACCCTAAACCCTGAACCCTAACAACCCTACAACCCTAAACCCTAAACCCCCAAAACCTGCCTCCAGCTCCATGAGGTCCATGCGCGCGAAGCCGCGAGCTCCTGCGAAGACTGAAAGGAGCAGGAAGTCGAGAAAGAAGCCCTTTCCTAAAGCCCACCTGGGGCCTACAAAAACCTTCCTCTTGAGGGTTCCCTACTAAGACTGCCTTATGTAATGTCCTTAAAAAAAAGTAGGTTACTTGGGGTTTAGGTAGGTCTTAGGGCTTAGACCCAAGACGCCTAGGCAGTGCGACTCCAAAAGCCCTTAGTTAAGGAGTATACCTTAAGTTATAGTTATAGTAGGATCCCTAATCTGATTTAAAGCAGATTCCTTAATATCCTTAATGCAGAGATATTGGAAACCCGTAAACCCTAAACCCTCTAGATCCCTGATAGGAACCCTTTAAAGGAACCCTGATAGGATCCGCTTTTAAGGGGCTGTTGGAGTCCCTGGAGGCCTGGCAAGGAAGGTTCCTTAATTAAGGGGATATTAGAACAGAAGAGGAGGCTGTGGGGCCTGCGTTTTGGCAACCCACTATTTTCAGTGGTTTTGTGTATGTTTCGAGTGATTGCACGTGGGGTTCTCTGAACTGTGTACGAGTTTGGTGCGTGTGTACGTGTATGTTGTTGCTTTGGACGGTTTATAACATCAAGTATGAGTTGTTGTGCAACACGAGGTCTGTTTGTAAACATCGGGTTTGTTTATAAACATGTCGTGTCGTCACAATCATGTGCCTCCTCTTCAGAACTGATGTTGTATTTGTTTATAAACAGCTAGCCTGCCAGACATGTAGAAAGGTATGTGTCTATAAACACCGGTCTGGGGGGAGGAGGGGGGGAGTGTTAGGTACATGTCCAAAGACTTACCACCACCCCCCCCCTCTCCCCCAAAAGCAAAGCCAACGCCGCCCTGCACACTGCTCCCCCCGTCACCAGCAGCACCATCACCGCGCCACTGACTCCAACCAACCAGTTCACAAACCTCACCGTACTGCAAGTCTTACACACTGATACGTTAACTGGATTTTTGCCACGTACCGGTTCGTGTGGCTTAGACCAAGACCTTGTTTGATTGAGAAAACGATGAAACTGCTGGTATTTACGGTGTTTCTGCGTACGGGAAACACAATGTTATGTGACTTATGTGGTTGGCTGTTGATAAACACCTGGCCTTGTTTAAAAACAACAGAGCTGTCCATAAACACAGGGTTCACTTCTTTGGAATATTGTACACATATGCGTATACCTGTCTTCCCGTGTAAACACAAGTGTTGTTGCTACAAGCTCAAAGGTCCAATCTTTGCCACCTTTATAACCTTAGAGGACCAGAGGGATATGAAAGGATTGATTTTATATCAAACCAAAAGAATTTCTGATACAGATATTTGTGGACATGAAGGCCATGCAAGATCATGCAAAGGCCTGGACCACGACGGTTCGTGCAGCTTTATCATTCCCCAGGCGAGGCTTCAGCGCGAGCGGCCCCATAAAACCAACTGTCCGGCTTCAGAATTCATATTGATCCAGATTGTAGACTGTGGGTAACCAAAGCGATAGTACCTACAGCAGCCAGCAGGACATGTACAAGCGCAAACAGGATCTGAGTCATCTTCGACAAGTAGCAGACTTGTTAACCACAGGCAGTTTTTAATTATTCCTTGGTTCCTTGAAAGTCACACATGCTAATACATAAGTTGAACTCACTCATACTCGTTGACATGCAATAACAAATTCAAAGCACTGACCTGAACACTTATTTCGAATCCTGTGCACTTTACCAAATAAGTACGCTGATTCAATACCTACAGGTTCTCCAACAACCGAACACTGCATGCCAAAGCAGATGATGCAATTGTTCTGGTGTTGGGTGGATTGGCTTGATAGAATGAAGAGTCTTGCAGGGATGAGATAAAGGCTCCGTGTCGCACGTGTCGAGTCTATGTGGCCTGCCCCAAGACTTGGTTGGATAAAGTGCAGAGTACACGGTATTTACGGTGTTTCCTGCCTGTGATAGTTGTTGTGGGAAGAACTTTGAATACGTAGCCACTTAATGCCTATATGTCGTACCCGTTGACGTCTGATTATACACAGGCTAAACCTGACCCTGAATACATTACTCAGGAAAAGAAGTGTACGGGACTTTGTGGTGTAATGCTGCGTGTGCCTTTCAAGTGCTTGGCGTTGTTTGAATGTAATTATGATACAAAAAATGGACTGCAAAAACCCCAGGCCCCACAGCAACCTGCCCTCCAGAAGAATCCCCTAAACGCTTAGGTATCCCAGGCATGGCATCCTTGGCCGAGAGGGGAGCGGAAGCACGTCAGGCGGCGCCACCTCACTTGGAGGGTCGGGGGACTTAGTAACTGGTTATTTTAGGGACCTATAAGTACCATAACCCCAATTAGGGTCCCTTTTTCGAGTACTTATAAGCCTACTTACTACCTACTTACTACGTCCCCCGACCCTCCAAGCAGAAACGTGCAAAGAGTCCAAGGACTTCTCAGGCCTTAAGCCCTAGAGCCCTAGAAGCGACCCCTAAGGCTAAGGGGAACCCCAAAAGAAGTCCTTAGAAAGAATCCTTATAAGGAACCCTAAGCTACTAAGGGGAACCCTAAACCCTACACCCTAAACCCGAAACCCCTGAACCCTAAAACCCAAAGCCCTAAACCCTAAATCCTACACCCTGCGCCTTGAACCCGGGAGATAGCCTCTGGGGAAGTTCGGTATAAGACATCGTGTGCATGGCGGCTTCGGTGTCGAGCATGATGGTTGAAGGCTCCGGACCCAATGAAAAATTCCGGTATATGGTTCAGGGTTTAGGGTTTAGGGTTTTAGGGTACGAGTACCTGTCTCTTCAAAGAAAAGTGGAACTGTCTTGTCATGGGCGGGTGCTTCAAAGCGTTCAAGGGCTTTGGGCTTAGAGCTTGAACACTGTCTTGGATGAACCCCATACCCCTGCGGCCATGGCTCCGGCTAAAGGTACAAGTTTTTAAGGCTTACGGATGATACAAAAGCCGACTAAACCCTCAAATCAAACAAGCTAAACCCGAACCCAAAAAAAAAACAAAACCAAAAGCCACGACCCTACAGACATTTTGAACCCCTAGACCCTCGACATTCATGTCTTTCCTACCCTGAACCGAAGCCTAACAAAACTCAAAATGAGCCGATGCAGCCCGGTATACCTGCAAACGCGAACTCCTATAAGCCCCATAAAGCCCGAGGGTTCACCTATAAGCAGCCATGGTTGACGGGTTTGGGGGTTTAGGGTTTAGGGTTCAGGGGGTCACCTAATTTGCAACTCTATTTGCTGACTCCCACGCTCCTTCATTGTTCAAGGATTTCAAGTTAAGGTTCATTGGGCTTCACGGTTGCTGTCGTGCTGCGGCATTACCCCCAATCGGAACCCCGAAACCAAAACCGTAAGCTCCAAAACGCAGGGTCCTATAATATATCGTAAACCTTGAAACCCCAAACCCTGAAGTGTAAGTCCAATAGGTAAATATATAAATATATATATATATACATATATATACATATATACACATAAATATATGAGCTATAGGCTCAAGATCTTCAACCCTGAGTCCCATGCTTCAAACCCCACGCCCCAGAAACCCGAAACCCAAAATCCTACGAACCCCATTCCCCACCCGGAGAAGCATAAAATGCCTACAGCCGAAACCCCCAAAACTCTGAAACCCTGAAGCCCCGCCCGTCAACCCCAAGCCCTACCACAAAAAAGGAAGCTCCTCGTGGCCGCCGGGCCCCCAACGCCTCAAGCGCCACCTCCAGGCACTGCTGCTGTGGCGTGTGCAGCGGGGGTCTCACCTCGCCGCTCTTTGGTTCTGACGGGTTTTCTGCAAGTTCATGGGTAGTTATCGGTGGGTTTTAAGCCGGGTAACCATAATCATCACCCATTGTAGACTTGTAGACTATCCATGAACCTCCAAGTACAATTTGGGTTCTTTGGTTAGCGTCGAGCTTGATATCAGGTCTTAGCAGGTTTATATTCTCTGCGGCTTTATAGCGTTCCCTTGGGGCCTTCGCTGCGTGTTCGTAGGATGGGCTTTCTTCACGGCGGACACGGAGTCTTTTGGTTTTTGTATTTGTGGTGGGAGCTTGGTAGAGGGGCCTCAAGATGAAGGATGTAAGGGGACATCACGCTACATTATATGCTGGCTGAGAAGAGGTATAGCCAGAAGCTTCTGCTGGGCGTTCTTTCCTTTCGGATCCGAAAATTAGTCGTCAATGCTAACGATTGTTTAGGATTCCTAAACCTCAAACCCCGAACGGTCCTTTGGAATTCGGGATTTGGGGTTCAGGATTCAGGATCCTTGTAGCTCTCGGGCTGCTTTGCTACTCTTCAGAACATCCTTTAGCCCTTCTGCACCCTAAGCTCTAAAAAGCAGCAGCCCAACACTCCTTGTAGAGCTACTGCAGAGCCCTTCTAGAGCCCTTAGAAAGCCCGAAACTCTTAACCCCCAAAGCCTCAACCTAAGCCCAAAAAGACCCATAATCGAACCCTAAACCCTGAACCATACATCCTAAACCCAAAAAACCCAGAATCGAGCCCTGAATCCTGAACCCTAAACCCTAAACCCTAAACCCCTAAACCGTAAACCCTAAACCCTAAACCCCTGAAAAGAGGGTTGCGTCGCTTTGGCCAGGAGGCCCAGAAGCGCATGCAGATCATCACTTGGAAACGCAAGCCGATCTCCTGACAAATTGACTTGCGGATGTCCGCATGTGCGTATATACGAAAAACATATACACATATACATATGTATATAATTACATATGTAAACATATGCACATGGACGTATATACATGCGCGTAGGTTTGCCTGTTTAACGATCTATGTATGCGTGTTCATTTATGTGTGTAACTTGTTTTGGTTGATTCCTCTTCTAGCCATCAAACTATCTACACAGTTGTTTATTGGCTTGTCAGTTGTTTCATTCCTGCGTTGATCGATCTCTTTTACCAGTTTGTTCATGTGCATGAGTATCTACATATGCATATACGAGTTAATATCTGCTTACAGAGGCATATAAAGATGTGTGTATAGATACAACATGTACAACCTCAGATGTTCATCCTTATGCACGGAAGTATAGGTACAAACCAGCTTTCAGGGTGCATTACAGGGTGCTATAGCTCTGCGCAAGTTCGTACAAGGATGTTGTGGACTTGTAGGTCGCAAAGGGTTTGTAGCATGGAGGGGCCTGAACACACACCATTTTATGTGATTGTTTGGAGTATATGCTAAAGACAGATGTAACAACTGATCCTTACTGGGTTCTGAGTGCATTAGGGTTCTCTAAGGGTGTTTTAAGGGCTCATCATTAAGGAGTAGTCCGGGTTGATTAAGGGTTAAACAGGAATCTATCCGGGCTACAAATCGATCAAGCCGGCCTAAGGTCTGAATATCAGGTTTTAGGGTTTAGGGTTTACCCGCCATATACCTCTACTTACAACTGATGCCTGGCTTGGTGATCCCCCTGATTCATGAAGTACCGAGGAATGCAAAGTTCATGTCCTCAGCAGTGACGCCGTGCTCTGCCAGCACTTCAGGTACCGCTGATCGAAGTCCTCCAAGCTTTCGACTGCGATACTTTAGCGGCTTGGGGGCTTGGGATGTATGTGCATCTGCTCATGAAGAACAGAAACAGGAATGTGACGTTCAACCAAATACAATGCAAACAAAGACTACCAGAGCAGCCGCCACAAAGCAGCAACAATAACAGCAACATTGCATAATTCAACCATCTATATTGAGGTGGTGATGAAGCTGATGCTCGCGCTGGTAATGGTGTTGCTGATAGGGAGTAGTGCGGATTGTGATGCTGATGATGTTGGTGATGATGATGATGATGATGGTGATGGTGATGGTGATGGTGGTGGTGGTGATGGTGATGGTGATGGTGATGGTGGTGAAGGTGGTGAGGATTAAGATTGCAACGATACTGATGATGATCAGAATAATAATGACGATGGTGCTGCTGGTGATGCTGCTTCTGCTGCTGCTGCAAATGCTGCTGCTGGTCATGGCATGATGACGCCTGCCAGCAACGCTATAGTAAGCGTTGCGGCGCACACGTGGGCGGAATCGCTGCGGTGACTAACGAGGTACGACAGGGGATGATGGATTTCTGGGAACTGGTCCGCCGGGGCGTGCGAACCCGACACCTTGACCCGAAACCCCAAGCCCTATGCTGCCCTGCACCTGAACAGACTGCTGATCCTAGTATAGGGGCTTTGAGAATTAAAATAGAATAGGGCTCTGGGGGCCCTTGTACTAAGGAACCCCCAAAATGGTACTGGTCATTATTTCGGCCCCTATATTAAGACCCTGAGGCCCAAAAAGCAGGTATCTTCATCGAGAGCCCTGATTAATCCACCCCCGTGTAGGCCCTTCAAGAAAGGGATTGTAATACTCCAAAGTCTGTATTGCTTTATGAAACCATACATAAAACCCAACCCTACAGAAACATCAAAAGCCCCAGAAATCTTCCAAAGGCCTCTAAAGCCCCACAGAAAGCATCTAAGACCGTTTTAAGCCCCAGAACTCTTCTAAAACCCTAAACCCTAAACCCCTAAACCCCAAACCCTAAACCCTAAACCCTAAAACCCTAAACCCTAAACCCTAAACCCTAAAACCCTAAACCCTAAAACCCTAAACCCTAAAACCCTTATCGTTGTCCAAGTCTCGATGCGCAAAAGCCTCCGGATCTTCGGGGCCTGGGACCCAGAGACACCAATCTCCCGTAATTAAGGAATATTCCTTTTGGGGTTTAGGGTTTAGGGTTTAGGGTTTAGGGTTTAGGGGTTTAGGGGTTTAGGGTTTAGGGTTTAGGGGTTTAGGGTTTAGGGTTTAGGGTTCCTACTATGATTTGTGGTATATCTCTTAACTAAGGGATATTGGAATCTCTGGGGAGGCATGGTTATCGACACGTCCTTCTCAAATAAGAACCCAGAGAGCCCAACACCCCTTACTCAAGGAATCTACCTAAAATCATGGGGGCCTTCCTTGACATGGTTTAAGTTATACTCCTAAATAATTGTAGGCTTTCTGGGAAGCTTTCAGAGTGCACCTCCGTAAGTGTGAGGGGAAATCTTGACTACAGTATGACTATCATGGGACACGGACGTTGAACAACCGGCAAGAGGCTACCTTTGGCTAGTAGGGTCGTTATAATTGTACATTCCTCCATTCCCTACTAGCGAGAGGTAAGCAAAAGGCTTTGGGACTGTCGGGTTGCAAGTTCCGGGCATCCGCAGACGAGTTTCAATCGGCACTCCGGCGCTTCGCGAAATTCACCGGACTTAGTCGTAGAACCCTAAACCTTAAAACCCGACGAAATCTGAGTCCCCTCCTTTGGCATGAGCATCCTCATCCTACCAATCCTACGCCTGAAGCCGCCAAACTAAATGCAGGAAGCTCTGCCTCTAAAACCCTAATGCACCAAAAGCCCACCAAAAACCCCAAACCCTGAACCCCAAGCCTCAAAGCCTCTAAGACCTAGATGAAACAGCCGGAAAATCCACGCAAAACTCCAGGAATGTTCGGCTCTTCCTCGAGCTGCCATGTAAACTTGCCAGCTCGACTCAAACGAGCCGAAAGCTTGGGGTTAAGGGTTTAGGGTTTAAGAGATCCTGACTCAAGGAATATCCGCTAAACCACACTTGAGGCCTCTTACATGTAAGGAATATTCCTTTGCTAAAGGGCATTAAGGAATATGCTTTAAGCCATTTTATCAAGGCCGCAAGGGATAGCGAACCCTTTGCGAACAGATGGAACCTAAACCTCAAGGGTGTTCCCAGAGAGCCCAGCACCCCTTAATTCAGGAATATAGTGGACTTGGTATTATGGTTTAAAATGTATTCCTCAATTAAGGACTACGGGGCACTCTGGGTAGGACGGTTTAAGATTCAAGGCGGCATCATCTTGCATATTGACACCTGGTGTTTCATACTATGCTATGTGCCGGTTTAGCATACAGATGTATTACACGGGAGTTTCCGAAAACAGGGGACCCTAATATAGTGCCCTAAACAGTAGGATCCTTATTCTAAGGACCCCAAACACGGTACCCCTAATTTTCGGAAACTCCCAAATGTACGGATCGATCGGCTCAGACCCTAAAACCTAAACCCTGAAAACACAGGCATTCGAAATTCCAAGGCGCTACCCACACGATTCCGCACGGACATGAGGAGGAGAAGCACATCCAGAGCTCGGTCCAGCTCCTCTGGACTTTTTGGGGATTTGGGGTTTTGGGGTGGATCTAAGCCCTAGCGTGTAGAGAGGGGGAATGCGGACTGTAAGCTAACACCTGAACCTCAAACATAAACCACGCACCTAACCATAAACCCCCAAACCCTGAACCCCAACATCCCAAACACTAACCCGAGCCCTTGAATTCGAGGCCTCGAAATCGGAAATGCTCGAAAAATCCGCGAGTCGTGTTAAGGATTCCTCGGTTTAGGGTGTATACAGTTTCAAGTTTACGGTTCAAGGTTCAGGGTTAGTTTAGCGAGCCCAGAAAGGAACCCCTTAAAGGATTCTTTATACGGAACCTTCATGGAACCTTTATAGACTTCTGTAAAGGAACCCTTACAGGAACCCTTACATGAACCTGCAAAGGAATCCTTATGCCTAAACCCTTTTTTGAGCACGGACTTGGAGTGTATGCCGGCAGCGAAGCTTCATGCCTAAACCTTAAACCCTAAACCTAAAACCCTTAAGCCCTGAACCCTAAAGCCCTAAACCCTAAACCCGTGAACCCTAAACCTAAAAACCTTTTAGTCCTGAACCCTCAAGCCCTAAATCCTAAACCCCTGAACCCTAAACCCCCTAAACCCTAAACCCCTGAACCCTAAACCCTAGACTAAAAACCCTTTAATCCTGAACCCTAAAGGCCCAGAGTCTCGAACTCCTCTGAACCGATGTCGACTTCTGAATCCCTCCGCACACGAAGTACGTGGACTTTTTGTTCTTGCTCTGTGCGCTTCCAGCTGTGCAAGTCACCACGAACATCTCGCGAGACGGCGTGAAGATTTTCATCTTTGCCGTCACCAGGCCGAGGAGATCGAATCGGCGACCGCAGCAAACGCCGAAACTCACCGAGTCTGGCGACACGGTCTTGGTACCGACTTGAAAGTTGCCTCCATGTCATCGAGAACCACTTTCGCCTTGCTTGTTGGCTCGTCTATGTAGATGAGACCTCGTGTTCCAGACTTGAGAATGCCCTCGCAGAGGTCGGACAGACCACCAGCACCCGGCACCATGTGTGTCACGTGGATCTTTGCCAGCATTGGGAGGGCAAGCCTTATATAGTTCAATTGTCACATACGAAAGCGCTTGGCGAACCGGCTGCAGAGTTACTTCTCACCATGTTCTTATTAGAACTCAAATGATATCACCCAGCAACTCTTCGGCTTTCTCTCGCGTTGGGTTTGTGGTCACCTCTTGGCTGGTAGGCCCCACGCCCATATCCTCATCCTAAACCCTAAACCCTTAACCCTAAACCAAGCCTAAACCTTAGAACCTTAAGCCCTACAAGCCTAAAGGACCCAGCCCCGGAGCTGAAACCCGAGGCCGATACTTTAAAATACCGAGGCTCTCATCATGTAGGGTTTAAGGGTTTAGGGGTTGAGAGGTTTAGGGCTTCAGGGCTTAGGGTTTAGGGTTTAGGGGTTGAGGGGTTTGGGGGTTAAGGGGCTTGGGGTTTAGGGTTTAGGGGTTTAGGGGTTTAGGGTTTCAGGGTTTAGGGGTTCAGGGTTTATAGGGGCTTGGGGTTTAGGGTTTAGGGGTTTAGGGCTTCAGTGGTTCGGGGGCTCAGGGTTTAGGGTTTAGGGCTTTTGGGGTTTAGTGGTTCAGGGTTTAGGGGCTTGGAGTTTAGGGAATCTAGGGTTTAGGGTTTCGGGGCAGATTATATAGTATACTTGCATCGGGACAGTAAGGGGATACCCCGACTACTTGCTGCTACTGCTACTGCCACTGCTACTGCTACAACTGCGGCTACTACGACGACGACTACTACTAATAATATTACGAACCATCGTCATCATCACAAGCATACTCATAATAATCAATATGGGAGTTTTCGAAAAGATGGGACCCTAATATAGTACCCTAAATGGTAGGATCCTTAGTATAAGGACCCCAAAAGAAGGTACCCCTAATTCTCGGACACTCCCACATTGAGAAGTCTGAGTCGGCCCGGAATGCCACTCCATACGTGCAACAGTCTCGGGGAGGGTTCCTTTGAAGGAAGGTTCTGTAAAGGGTCCTATAAGGGATCTATAGTAGGGGAATATGATATAGTGGCCTTAATAATTATCCTAGGGTTTTGGGGCCCAATATACTATTGTTATAATGAGGAACCCCCACAATGGTATTGGTAATGATTTAGGCAACCACAATACTCATAATAACTAATATACTGGCATCCAATCCCCCAGCTCGGAGGCGCTCCGGAACTCGCCGGACCGTCATGTGAAAGCTTTGGATGCAAAGGCTCGCCTCTCAAGGTCTAGAGTTTCAAGCCTTGGGGCTTTTAGGGTTTAGGGTTTAGGGCTGTAAGTTATAAGGTTTAAGGTTTTGGGCTCAAGGTCTAGAGTTTAAGGCTTGGGGCTTTTAAATAGGGTTTTGGGTTTAGACTTTTTTGAAACTCATTTTCTCCAGGGCCTGCTCCAAAGCACTTCCTAAGGAGGTCAACGAGGGCCAGGGGTTGAGGGTTTAGGGCTTGGGGCTTGGAGGGTTCAGGATGTAAGGAGGTTTGCTGGCCGAGTGCTGTGTCTTCCCCATCTGTCTTGTCGCCGCTTTGCCGTTAGTTCCAATTCTGTTGAAAATTTGATGTGATGAGTGGCATCATCACGACCACCAGCGTTGTCATCATGACAACATCATCGTCATCGCACCATCACTTCCACCACACCACCAGCGTCACCCCTATCGACGTCAGACGGCAAATCATCATCAGCAATCAACTACTCTTACACTACTGTCGGCCGCACTCGCCAAAACCAGAACGATCACCACGAATAGCATCCGCATTTGTAATCATAGTCTTGGAATAGGGCTCCTTGGAAGGGTCCCCTTTAAGGGTTCTATCAGGGTTCTACAAGGTACTAGGATGTATAAGGCCCTTAGTAGTCAGAACAGCGTCTCTGGTTTCATTATGGTATAGCCATACAGAGAAACTTTAAGGAATGCTATTGGCTCAAGCCTCTATGGCAACCTGTAGTATGCACTCAGTGCCTTTTTAAGGAGAATACGGCTGACGGTTTAAGGCTCATGGTTCTGACTACACAAAGTTTCGGAATATGCGGTACTGGATAGGATCTAAAGTTCAGAGTTCAGGGTTCTGGCTATATAGGGCTTCGGTACATATTATACTTTACTCATATAGTGTGGTGTATGAAGGGGTACCATTTGTACTTAAGCTGCTGCATCAGATCCGCATGGTGTAATCCTTCACCGCTGAATCCGAATCCTACACCGCAAGACAGATTGCAAATCCCTCGACACAATTTCCATGGGTCAAGCGCAAAATCGTCAAACATGCCCCAGCACGAGCCCTGTCCTCAAGCTTCCACCTTTCAATAGACCCTAACACCAGGCAAAAAACGCAACAGAAAGGCCTGGTAGAAAACCCGCCCTCGGCGCAAAAAGGCGGCGATCCCCCGCACACTGACGTGACGTGGTGCATTGACCTGCCAGGGACTCTAAGCCCTAAACCCTGAACCCTAAACCCTAAACCCTGAACCCCAAACCCTAAATCCTAAACCCTGAACCCTAAACCCAAAGCCCTGAACCCGAAACTCTAAACCCTGAACGCTGAACCCTGAACCTAAACCCTAAACCCTGAACCTGAACCTTAAACCTAAGCCCTAAACCCCTAAACCCTAAGCTACTTTGAGGGCGCCTTTGAAGGGGGGTTGTCCCAAGGCTCTCGGATCGTCTACGAGGTTAAGGGCTTGAGGAAGCCGAAAGTTAGGGTTTAGGGTTTAGGGTTTAGGGTTTTCGGTTTAGGGTTTAGGGTTCAGGGTTTAGGAGTAAACCCTGAACCCTACCTGGACCCTGAAGGACCTACCTATTACAACAAGGAACCCTCTAAAAGGAGGTTCTTTAGAGTCCAGGTAAACGCTATACCCAAAGCCTAAACTTTAAACCTGAGGGTTTCGAGCCCGAATCGGGAGATAGGGCTTAGGAATCAGGGCCCTCTCAAGAATTAGGGTTTAGGGTTTAGGGCTTAAGAGTTTAGGGTTTAGGGTTTAGGCTTTAGGGTTTAGGGTTAGGGCTTAAGAGTTTAGGGTTTAGGGTTTAGGCTTTAGGGTTTAGGGATCAAGGCTTTGGGTTTCGGGCAGACTTCAGGTTGGCCCAACCCCTGGTGCAAAGCTTCGAGCCTGAACCAAAAACCCTGAAACCCTAAACCCCTGAACTGCAGAGTATCGTAGATCCTAAATTTTACACTCTACATAGTTCTAAATCCTCAACCCTGAACCCGAAGTTATCCCAAATCCTAAACCCCAAACCCACAATTCCAAACATTGAATGCTGAGGCCTGCAGTCCCGAGTTCGGAGGGGGAGTCTTATGTAGAGGATCAGGAGGCATAGTTAATGGTGCCAAAAGTCTGGCACATATACGTACTATCGCTACCTCTAACGCCCACTGAGGTACTTATATGCCCACTTATAACTGCCCACAAACCTTCAAGTATCTTTCATTGAATCCCGAAAGCCCTCAACCCCAAACCCCAAACCCCGAACATCAAATTGCCAATCCTAAATCCTAAACCCTTAACCCTAAACTCAAAACCCCAAATCCTAAAAGCCCTCAACCGATAAGACAGCCAATCCCAACCGCCTGTATCATCGAGCCTTATACCCTAAGCCCTGAACCCTAAACCCTGAACGGAACCTTTCAAGGAGGTTTCTGTGATTCAAAACCTCGCCTCTGCGTGCGCTGAGGAACCGACCTGGCCGGTGAGTTCTGGGTCTTGGCTTGCGAGGCACGGTTTAGGGTTTTAGGTTTAGGGTTTTGGGTTTAAGGTTTAGGTTTAGGGTTTAGGGTTTAGGGTTTGGGGTTTGGCCTGTAGGGTATAGGGTTAGGGTTTAGGTTTAGGGTTGAAGGTTTAGGTCAGGGTGTTGGTGCTGATCACCCCACCTCCCAGGTGTCTGCTTCGAAGTTGCGGAGTGCTGCCGGCGACGAGGGCGAAGCATCGCAGAGCGACTGCCTGATGCAAAGGTGAGCGTGTCAAGGGAAGTAGGAAAGAAAGGCTTCTGATTCTAAGGAACCCTAAGTAGTAGGTTCCTGATTACATGGACCTCGAGGTAGCAGGTTTCTTGTTGCAAGGACTCAGTTTCTGGTTTCCTTGTTGTGGACACCTAAACCCTGAAAGCAGGTTTGAAGGTTTAACAGGAACAGAGCTTACTGCACACGGCACCCCCAGGCTTGTTGAGAACCAGAGGAGGCCTAGCCACTTAGCAAGCTGTGAGCAAACAACCTCCAACACAGGGGGGCTTAAAGGGCTTTTTTCAATGGTGTCACAAACGGCGTTAAAATTTCTAGGGGTTTATGAATCTGATAAATCCTAAACCGCAAAGCCTGAAACCTATATCGCAAAAAATACCTGGACCTACGAGACTGGAGATTCTGGAACCGTGAAAGCTTGGCTTCTACAGAGTTCTTTAATGGCTTTCTGAGCCAATTTACGTTCAATCAGGGTGTAGGGTGTCCCTAAACTAAACCCAAAACCCAAGGCCCTGAGCCCTAAAGCCTTCTTGGGCTTAAGGCTTCCCAAGCGATGACGAGTCGCGGAAGCAGCGCCGGAGCACCCCCTTGCAGCTGGAGCTCGCCTTTCTCGGGGAGGTTTCGTTTGGGGTTTGGGGTTGCAGGATCCTAAGGCAACGACAAGCCCTGATTTCAGGAACCGAAGACACCTTTGTGTGTGATTTGATGCGTATTTTATAATTTAAGGATTTTGTGCTATCTGGGATGGAGGGTCAGGGCCTACGGTTCATTGTTTAAAGTTCGCGAGCCTAAACCCCTCCCCTCTACCACCCTGAGTTGCAAGTTTCATGGCATGCATTACGGTATGTATGATATATGCCCCTCAAAGAACCCAAATAAAACCTAAACCCTAAGCCATGGGGCCCTAGTAAAGTAAAGCCCTGTAAAGGCGCTACCCTAAACTCGGACCCCAAAACCCCAACTCTAAACCCTAAGCTCTATAACCCTCAACCCTCAAACCAAAACCCTAAACCCTAAACTCTAAACCCTCAACCCAAAACCCCATATCTAAACCCCAAACCCGAAACCCTCAACCCTAAACTCCTAAACTCCTAAACTCCTAAACCCCTAAACCCCAAACCCTATACCCTAAAACCCTAAACTCTGAACCCTAAATTCCAGCTCTCCGGGGCCTGGCCCCGCTGCAGCCGCGGGCGCCGGTTTTTGGGCGAGAGCCCAGGCCTTCCACCGGGGTTGCAAAGCAAGAAAGCTCCTTTAAATGGGTTTAGGGTTTAGGGGTTTAGGGCTTAGGGCTTAATGTGGTTTAGGGGATAGAGTTTTTGTAATGATTCTGGCTGAGGAGTTCTATAGGAATTTCTTTCAAAGGCTTTATGAAAGTTCCTTTACCCACCCTCTAGAAGGGTTTAGGGTTTTGGTAGCGATTCGGTCTAAGGGGTTCTACAGGAGCTCCTTATTTCAAGCTGGCTTGCAGGCATGCGATATTTTGCAGGCGTTGGCTCCCCGATCGCATCACGCACATCAGCTGGGGGTTCCCGGTGGCATTTTTGGCTAACGAACCTACACCCCAATCCCTCCCTAAACCCTTGTCGACTCGAAGCTCAGAAGCTTAAGCTGAACCCAAAACCCCAAAACCCCACAACCACCCCAGAGGGGGAAGAGGGTCTCCGCATCCCACCCGACTGACCATGTACTGTATACCTCAAACCCAAGCTACAAGGGCTTTATTGGTCAACTAAAGAAGATCTACCCTCAACTATAAGGACCTGGTTTATGATCTAAAGCATACCTTAACCTGCCAAAACCTACTTGTTTGCAGGCTCTGCTTCTAAATGCTGATGTGGAATTTCTTTATACCTAAAAAACAGGTTCTGGTAGGCAAAATTGTTCGTTCATTGAGAGCCCCTATACACCCCTTTATCTGGATTTAGACAGAAACCCTATTCTCTTGTTATTCAGTCTTTTTTTGGTTCACTGAAAGGGTATTGGGCTCTTCCCTAAACCCTAAACCCCAAAACCCCAAAACCCTAAACCTCTGCACCCGTAAATCCTAAACCGCAAACCCTAAACCCTAAACCCTAAAACCCTAAACCCTTAAACCAACCCCAAAACTCTAAAACCCTAAAGCCTTGAACCCTTGGGCTCTTCAGGCACCCCGGGCCTCCAGAGCCAGGCGCTGGGCCTGCGAGAAGCTGCGCTGCAGAAGACCTCGTCCTCGGTCTGTTATGGGCCTAGGGGATCGGGTCTCGGGTTGGGGGCGTGGGGTTTTGGGGTTTTAAGCTTTCAGGTTTTGGGTTTTAGGGTTAAGGCTTTAGAGTTATGGGGGAATACGGAGGGTCTATATAGGCTCTACGGCATAGGGCATCGGGTTTGGGGTGTGCGGTTGAGGGGATAGGGTCGAGGGGATAGGGTATCAGGTTTAGGGTTCTAGTTAGGGTTTAGGGGTTTAGGGATTAGGGTGTGGGGTTTAGGGTTTAGGCTTCAAGGTTTAGGGTTTAGGGTTTTTAGGTTTAAAGTTCAGGGTGAAGGCTTTAAACTTTAGGGGTTGAGGATTTAGGGTGTAGGGCGTAGTCTTTAGGGTTTAGGGGGTAGGATGTAGGATTTAAGGGTACAACATGCTTATAAGAGCGAGGAACGAGCTCTTGCACCCGGATAAGTTTAGGCGTTAAAGTTCGGGTTGAGGGTTTGGGGGATGTATATAGGGCTGAGGGCTGTAAAGTGTGAGGGTGCAAACTCCACAGCGAAGAGGTGCTGGAGGGCCAAGGGCTTTTCGGGCTCTATAATATAGGGGCCTCAATAATCAGAACAAGGTTCCCTTCAAAGGGTTCCCCATAAAGGGGTATAAGGCATCTATAGTAGGGGTATATGATATAGGGGGCTAAATGATTAGAATAGGGTTTTGGGGCCCATGATACTATAGTTACAGTAAGGAACGCCCAAAATAGCATAGGGAATTAATAAGGCCTCTGCAGTAGAGGGTCTCTCTCCTGCAGTACATGTCTGTGACCACAGGACGTGTCAAGAGTGCTATGCTGCTATTATCTGGCTTTGACGCCGGATTACTCTCGAGAATTCTGGCAGTTGAGTCACGGGTGCCAGCAACACGTAATCGCAATCGGAGTAGCAGTAGTAGTGCTAGTAGTGGTTTAGGGTTGAGGGTTGGGGAAGTGGGTTTAGGGAATGAGCTTTTTGATTGGTTTTGTTTGAACTCACTTTGCTACGAAGCTGTGACGGTCTCGAGAGGGGGTGTAGGGTTCCTGGGGCTTAGGCTTAGGGGCTCAGGGACATCCCAATCAACAGACTCAAGCTTGTTGTGGGACACAACGGAATCATCTTCAGCTTAGTGTTAGGAGAGCGTGATCAGATACTCAGGGTGCGGCTAGGTTGTGAAAGCCTTTCCATACCATACCCTGAAACTGAAACTACGACCCAAAACAGCTGAACCCCAAATATCTACCAAGGACGGGGATCGATGTGGCGCAGAAACTTTCTGCAACAAGGTGAAGACCTTGCACATCAGCCGATCCTGGATTTCCGTAGTAGCAGAACTGTGGGCTTTATGGGATTTAGGATTGTGTGCTCGGGGTTGAGGATGTGCACATAGGGTTCAGTGATTGAGCTTGAGGGGTTGAGATGGAATCTAGGGCCTAGATCTGGACGCATGAGCATGTCCGGGGCATCCGGCAAACTCTGTAAAGGTGCTCGCAGTAGTCGCAGTACGGCGGCGGCGGCGGCGCATCATGTAACAATCTGAATATCGTGGAAACCTTCCTGTTCTACTCTCTTCACCGGAGCCGAAGCCGCGTCCTCCAATTGCCGAGCTTTTGCCTGGAGCTCTGAACTTTCAGCGTCGGGGTCTAGGACTCAGGGCTTAGGGTGGGGGGGGCCGCCTCTTGTGATGCTGAAGAAGCTTAGGATTGAGACTCCAGGGTTTCGGGTTTGGGAGCCAAGGTTTCAAATATGGGCGCTTCCGAACATTAGGGCTCCCTTTTTTGGGGGTCCTTATAATAAGGATCCTACTATTTATTGTACCATATGAGGATCCCCTCCAACCGAAACCCTAACGGTTTTGGGTTTAGGGTTTAGGGTAACGTAGAGGCCTTAGTATTTCAGAATAGGGCTTTGGGGTATGTAATGTCGTAACTATATTGAAGAACCAAAAGATAGTATTCGTAATTATTTAGGCGGTTGTATTGTGCCACCCTGGAACGACGAAGCCTCCGAAGTCAAAACCGAAAAAGTACCGCTTGCTCCCAACGCGCCAGAATCCTGAAGCCCGACTGGTAGTAGGTGGTGCCACTAGAGCAGTAGTAGTAGTAGTAGTAGTAGTAGTAGTAGTAGTAGTAGTAGTAGTAGTAGTAGTAGTAGTAGTAGTAGTAGTGGTAGTAGTAGTAGTAGTAGTAGTAGAAGTAGTAGTAGTAGTAGCAGCAGGAGTAGGAGTAGTAGTAGTAGTAGTAGTAGTAGTAGTAGTAGTAGTAGTAGTAGTAGTGGGAGGAGGAGGGTAGCAGTCGTCGTTGTTGTGGCAGCAATGGCAGCTGCCGCTGTTGCAGCACAAGCAAAAACAGAAGTAACGGCAGCAGGAGGGAATAGCGGGGGGGGGGGCGGGGTTGAAGGAGCGACAGCATCAGTGCTACTGCTAGCCCGGCCCTGATCCGAAGTGCAAAAACTGAGCTCCACTAGAGAGAAATAAAGCAGACGAAAACTAACTTGTTCTCAATATGCGTCAGCATACTCAGCATACCAAGCGAACATGGAAGATGAAGAGTAAGTAGAAAAGTGAAGAGTGCAACCATGACCAACACGAAGCACATGTAAGCCACAAACCTAAAATCTCCATGCATAATGCGCTCCAAAATGGCCAACATGGCCAGTAGATTATAACATGCTTAATTCAGCACATGTATTACCTGCAGGTTGGCAAACAAAATGTCAGATTGCAAAGATCAATGAATGCAGGCATGCCTGGTGGGAACTCACCCGGTACGTAAAAGAACGGCACTGGTGAAACATCAAGTATGCATACTCATGTGTCAATGTCACACATGTCATGCATGCAAGTATGTGTGCGCATGTACTGTCGTATCCGCCCAAACCCTGCTGCAGTTGACAACGTCCCCGACACCTTACCTCCCGGATCGAACCCTTATAGAAGTTCTGTTTGTCAAGGCCCCCACATTGCATGTATAAACCCTCAACCCTTTACTGCAAAGGGAACCCCGTCTAGTTATCATATCCAGGCTCGGTGTTTTAGGGATTCCTGAAAAAGGATTCCTTTTACGGTTTACGGAGGGTCATTAAAGTAATGCAGGGTGTATATCATTAACCCTAAACCCTAAACCCTAAAACCGTATAGATCTCTTGAAGGAGCCCCTTCAACGTATCCTTATGGATCCCTTAGAAGCTGCCTCCACCCTGTAATAGTGACCATAAGGATTATATAGGATTATGTTAGGGCCCTATTATATTCCTATTATACCACTATTACAGGGTGGGGGCAGCTTCTAATGGATCCCTTTAAAGAACCCCAGGATTTTTTTTATCACCGGCCTTCTGCTCCGCTCGGCTGGGGGATGCCGGAGGCCTCCTCCGTTTTCGGTTTAGGGCTTTGGGGCTTTGGGGTTGGGGGTTTAGGGGTTTTGGGGTTTAGGATTTAGGGTTTAGGGTTTAAGATTTTGAGTTTAGGGTTGAGGGTTTTAGGTCCAGGGTTTAGGGTCTAGGGCTTTGGGGCTTTGGGGTTGGGGGATTAAGGTTTAGGGTGTTCAGGGTCTTGGGTATAGGGTTTTTCAGGGGGTTGAGGATGTAGGGATTTGGGTTTTAGGGTTTAGGTGTGCAGACAGCCTCAGGACTTGGGGGCCAGACGCTATCCTAACCCTAAATCCTAACCCTAAATTTCTAATTTCTAGACCCTAAAGCCTAGCCCTAAATGCCTAAACCTCGGGCCCTTTCTCGCCCGTCGTTGCGTGAGGGATCCGTTTCTGTTGGCATGTTGGCCCGACAAAGCCCTGGGTGCCGTTCTGGCGACTCAAAGACAAATCAAAAGCAGAAGTAATCACCAAAAGCAACAAGTAAGCGGGTTTAGGGTTTAGGCGATGACAACAACAGTAATAACCATACCGACGATGAAGGCAAGAATGCCAATAAGCGCAATACAGGTAACAGTAATAATCAGCGTGATCGTGTTCCCAATTCTGGGAGTAAGCAATAACAGTAAGAGGTATGGCTCCTAGGATGCCCCCAAGTGGTCTGGATCTTTCGCTTGGGTGGACTGCGATCATCGAACTCGGCTCAGCTTCAGAACTGGTAATAGAACCATGCTAAAGGCCGAACTGCTTCACTGACGCATCCCTCACTGTAGGGGCCTGCGGCATTAGCAAGAGTTCGTCTCATTGCTCCTTTCAATCCCTGCTATAATATACCCACATCCTAGACTGATGCACCCTAATCCCTAAACTCCAAAGCACTCAAGTGCAAGACCCATCAATGCGTTACGATGGAGGTAAATCAGCAGGCGTCGAAGCCTTGATGCCAGAGACCCGCAAGCCCAAACCCAAAATCACAGGACCACGCGCCAGACTTCGAACACCAAGGCCGCTCACTACAGGGGGCTTCAGAATCTAAATAGGGTTCAGGAGTGGAGTTTAGCAGAATCTTTTGATTAGCTATCACGACTTTAATTGGCATCTAAACCCTAAACCCTCAAGCTCCTCAAACGCGAAACCCCTAAAACCTAACGACATTACAAATTACAAGCAAGTGGGCCTTGGTGGCCCAGCCTCACGCCGGCGGCCAGAGGCCCCTCAGTGCCAGAAGGGCCGAAAGTGCTCGGAATCCCCGGTTTCGGCTTCGTTTAGGTTTTGCGGCGTGAAGGCTTAGGGTTGAGGGTTTGGAGTTAGGTTTAATGTCAGCAGATAAAGAATTCTAGGGTTTGACACTGACGGTAATTGAGGGCACGTATGTCGGGGTTCCGGCTCCGAAAAGTCTGCTCATGAGCGGTCCAAACTTCAAAACTTACACCCAAGCAACAAAAAGCTAAACCCTAATCCCTAAACCCGCAGTTCGTAAAAAAAAAAACTAAGCTCTGAAGCTTCATATCCCCACACCGAAGCCCTGGAGTTTGGCTTCTTCTCGACCTTTCGCGACACCGGAAGGTCTCTGAACCCAACCACCACCGACCCTAAGTGCTCCGGATCGAGGGCTTGGGTTCGGGCTCGAGGAACGCAGGAAGGAACCCTGAAAACCCAAGTCCTAAACCTTGAGCCCGAAACCTTGCCTTTCTTGAAAGGGGGCTACTATATACTGCATTTTACTACACTACACTGTACTATGCTATACTATACTGTACTATACTATGCTATACTAGACTATGTGGAGTTTGGGATCCCAGGCTTGAGGGCTTCGAAGCCTCGGAGGCCCGAAGGCTAAGCTGAAAGACCCCAAGCACTGGACCCCGACATGCAGCTCCCACCCCACGGAAACAAAAGAAGGACAAGAAGCAGGACGAGAAGCAGAACATGAATGAAAAAAGATAAGACTACAAGAGGGACAGTTGCTATGAATCGTAGCAGTCATGACCAGCAGCAGCACCACTGCGACAACAACGACAACAACCACCCGCACTTCCCTGCATCGTGCTGCGGACCTCCTGTACGTGGAGACGCCGTGTCCACCTGGTAAACATGCTGCCAAAGCTTGCTAGGGTTGCTACAACTATAAAGTGTTTCAGGGAACTCATATGGGCAGGGATCACGGAAAATGTTGGGAAACCTCCAAGCGCCGCCCTAGACCCTATGCTTCCAGGAAATCCTCCTGCCCTAGACACTCCTAAGCAAGCTGGTTCATGCAGGTGTCATAATTCGAAGAAGGTGTAAAGTTTAGTGTTATGGGTTTAGAAGTAATAATTACAACATCGTTTTGGGGCACATTATATTATACCAAACTTTCACTACTGGTAATTACACCGGCACAATTGCTAACACAGCAGTGACTGAAAGGTCTCGGCTTCTCGATTATTACGACGGGATTTTGTTTTGGTTAAGCTTTGTTGGCAGCAAGATCCCAAAACGAGATATTTGCACCAAACCCCAGGGATCATTCCTGTTGGTTTAAATGGTTGTCGGGAGAAGAAACCCTCCACGAACTTTCACCATCAAATGAAAGCCGCCGCCTTCCTCACTGGAGACCAGCGGGCCTTTGCCGGCATGCTGTTGCGACCTCACTCCATTGCTTTTGAAACTACCGGCGAACTTTCATGAAGAGTTGAAATCGATGTTTTTAAACAATGTGATTTTTACATACTTTATTACGCAACTTCGCCAGTTTGGGTTGTAGTAAGTTCATGTTCCAATTTTGTTCAGAGCCCTTCCAACACTCAGAAAAGCAAACACTAACCGAGCTGTTGTCCTTTCTGGTTGGGGTGCTTGTTGTGGTGCAACTCCCTAGAGATTTGCGTAGGTTGCATGCGTCAGTCTTCAGCAAACAAGAGGCCATCGGGCAATTGTTGGTCAGTGTGTAGGACGCTTCTGTGGGGAAGTTCGTCCAAAAGCCAATCTCGTGAAGAGCTGGGCTTGTGGTCTGCTTGTGCTGTTCGAACCCCAAAGCCCAAACGCCTGTTCATCGACATGTAGCCTAATAATAGATTTGTCGAAACCATCGTCGCAGCAAAGCGCGGCAAACGCAAGTTTGCGATTGACCATAATAAAGACAGTGGGGGATAGCCGTCGCAGCCGGTCGCCCAGGATCATTGCATAAAGATAGAGCTCGCAGCCATGACCATACCGTACCGACGCATCGGCTCTCTCCAGCACTTCCTCCATGTCGTGGATCGTCGGACGACCACCACTAGTGGTAGTGGTACTGTTCGTGATCTCCCCTTGTGCTGCCTCAATCGGGGAAAGCAGAGACGACTGGCAAGATAGAACCGCAGACACATATCACATAGCTGACCGTGATATATAGAGCGGCGGGATTCTCTTGCTGTGACCAGCCAACGCACCCCAATACCACGGGACC
Organism: Symbiodinium sp. CCMP2592; assembly: GCA_905221615.1. Taxonomy (NCBI): domain Eukaryota; class Dinophyceae; order Suessiales; family Symbiodiniaceae; genus Symbiodinium; species Symbiodinium sp. CCMP2592. Next base: position 86,155 of record CAJNDT010000268.1, on the reverse strand, counting down.
AGATGACCGCAGGACCGTTGGACCAGGGGACCAGAGGACCAGGTCTCAGGGATCAGGGCACCAGGGCACCAGGGCACCAGAGCACCAGGACGCGGGCATACCCCACCAAGCTCCACAGATGAGAGCCAACCTTAAAAAAACATTACTCGAAGTGCAATGTTGCTGCAACATCGGTGGCTCAAGAAAGCTTGAATCCTAGAGCCCGAAGAATCTGAGAACCTTAAATCTTAAATCCCGAAGCCCTAACACCGACCTTCGAGAGCCGGAAAACCGGAAAACCTGTACCCCAAAATCTTAATATAGAGGCCTGAATCATCTCAGTCTGCAGGTTTAAATTAAACCCTTAACCCCAATCCCTGAACCTATAAAGCCCTCTCTGAAGATGCTCCGAGCCCGAGGCTCGCCAGCCCAGCTTTCTTGCGAGGTGCCTTCGGGGTTTAGCGTTCAGCGTTTAGGGTCCAGGGCCGGGGGGTAAAGTTTAGGGCCCTTCAGGGCTCAAGGTTCCCTCAGAAGATAATGTTTTAAGGGTTCCACAATCGAGATCCTGTAACGGTTCCACAATAAAGTTCTATGTAGGGCTTTATAATGGGGTTCCCTTGATGGTTATGATAAAGGGCGAAAGAATTTCGGGATTGAGGCGCTTCAGGGCTTAAGCTTTTTCAAGCTGTAAAGCACGGTTCAAGGGTTCAAGGGTTTGGGAGGTTTTAAGATTTGACTTCAAGGCTCAAATATTTAAGGTTGCTCGGGAAGAGTGTTTAGGTTCAAACCCCGGAAAACCAATTGAAACCCGAAACCCTAAAACCCTTAAAGCTTAAATCCTAACATGCTTAGAATGGAGTTGTGGCTTCAATAAGGCTTGATCGCAAAGCCTAGCAACGGCTTAATTAATAAAGGCTTTCATACAAGCTTCTTATGACTGTAATGAAGCCATCACACAACAAAGCTTTAAGTTTTCATCTGTCCCCTCCTCAGCCAGCCCAGCCAGCCCTTCTTTCCGAAGGGATTTTCAGGCTTTCTTCTCCGTTTACGAGAAATAAATGCTCAATCCGCTTGATACACGCGCATAATAAGCCTTGATCCAGGCTTTCATAAGTTTCAGTGGGCCTCAGGCTTCCAACACATCCAAAACCTTTTTTCGCAAAGAATGCACATCCCAGGCAGTGAAACGAAGTCCTCGGGAGGTCTGTAAGTTTTGGCAAATCATTGGCGCAATGTCTCCAGCCAACATTCCCGGCCACAAACCTGCTCAACCCCCCCTGGCCCTTTCAAGACCGGTCGTCGATGGCGCTTTCAGCCCCCAATTGCGAGCATGAAGGGCAGAACACCATGCATGCGGAATTTGGCAAATGTGGGAGTTGTTTTTCATCGCGCAGGCACTGTGGCAAGCCCAAGTGAACGCACCGGCAGCCTCGATCTTGCATGGTTTGTACGGGCGTGTTCGAAGTCTCACCGGAACTGTGGCATGGTTTTCTTGCTTCCCTTGTCGAAAAGAACCGCCCTGGAGCCTGGAAACGGATATTCCGACAGCTCTGCCTCCATGTGTCCCAAGAACTCGTTCCAGAAATTTTCCCCGCCTGGGAAAGGGCATGCGTGATAGCTGGCCGCAGCACATCCAACCACGCCGTTTCTTCTGACATCCATCGAAACATCAAGATGATAGCAAGGCACCGGCCGGCAGGCATTTGCGTCTGCAACAGAAACGGAATGATAACATCTTGCACGATAATCGACTTTCTCGATTGGCAGGCGAAAAAGGGTGGCCACACAAATGACCTGAACACCGGATCCGGTGTAGGCATGAACCCCTTGTAGCCGTTCCGATATGGATGATGAAGATCGAGCCGTCTTGACTAGCCATGAATTTGTCGGGTTTCAATCGCAGTGAGTGAAACCTAGCTGCGATAAGCTGAATTAATGTTGCCCTGAGAATGCCTTGAGCGGCTCGCAGCCGACCACAATGTCCACCTTGGGAACAAGCATATCGGGTGAGGTGTCAGGCAAGTAAGCTGACACTAAACGCACGTGCCAAAGCACAGGTATGGGCATGGACCAACGAGAAACCGCAGAAACAGCTCTTTCAGCCATTCCGCCTCTCGGTAGAACTCTTCAGTGACCACCTTATGGCGTGTGAAAGCAGACGATGCCACAGACCACAGATTAGTAGAAACCCGGGTCGTACGGCCAGCGGATCCTTAGCTGAAGCCCTACAGCCTATTCCTTAGCATAGTGCTACAGAGCACGCAAGACCATAGCGAAAGCGCGAACTGCAAGACAAGGATTCGCTTCATTGGACGCAATCATCATGGAAATGACATCCTGGTCATCAAAGCAACTACTGGGATGTGCCAACATGAACGTGGACAACGCCTGCATCACTCGGGCACAGCTGAGCCCCAGCCAGCGAGCGATCGCACGAAAACCGCAGCGCCGTCACCGTCTCCTTCCATTTCCAATTCCGAGCCTAGCACCAGCAGCGCGAGCGAGCAACGACAGAGGTAGGATGACTTGTGCAAGTCTCGGTTCTCTTGGCAGGGCTGCCGTCGCAGCCGCGAGCGCACATGCCGGCCTCAGCGCATCGGCACCACGGAAACAAACTCGCAGGAGCAACACAAAGTTAGAGAGCGAGGGGGGGAGGCCCATTGCTTGAGCAGGGCTGGGCTGTCCGATGACGTCTTGCGGCCGTGCTCGGCTCGACGTGGAAAAACACCCCGGCGGCAGAGAGATGTCGAACCTACCAAACATGCAGTAAATCTGCCTGGGCTTTCTGCATGCCCTGTTCCAAAGCTTCATCATCCCGCAAAAGATCCCAGGGTCAAGCACCGCTGGGACCGCTGGATTCAACTGCAGGCAGCGACGGCACGGCCGCTCGGCAGGGCTCCAATAGGCCCGGAGGCAAGCGTGCGGTGTTTTGCAGCGGCTCCACCACGAAAGATGCCTGGGTGAGGGATGGTGACGGGAACAAGCGACACAAGTCAGGTCCGCACCAGCAGCACCATGTCTCCACACTCACGCATGACGGCTACTGCGCTTCGCAACAGCATCCACCAGCAGCCTACGTCCTCCCCCACGAAACAGCGGTTCTCACAGACCGCCCTAAACCCTCCATCCTCCCGTGGCCTCAACCTTAGGAGCCTGAGGCCACGGTCTTCAGGTTTTGGGCCTTAGGGTTTTGGGTCTTTAAGGTTTTGGTTATAGTCCTTAGGGTTTGGGCTTTTTCAGATTTGCTTTAGGGTTTAGGGATTGGTGTGTTTGAGGTTTTGTTTTTGTGGGTTTAGGGTTTGGGGTTTTCAAAGTTTAGCTTTTAGGGTGTAGGGTTTCGGGGTGTTTCAGGTTTTCGTGTTTAGTGTTTAGGGTTTGGGTTTTTAAGTTTTGCTTTTAGGTTGCAGGGTTCGGGTTATTTAGAGTCTGGTTTTGTTTTTAAGGCTTGGCGTTTGGGGTCTCGGGTTTAGGATTTATGATTTAGGGATTTAAGGTTCCGCCGGACAGGATGGCGGGGGAGGACTTGAAAATAAAAACCCGTAAAGCCGAAACCCTAAACCCCAAAACCCATACAACCCCGAAACCCTAAACCGTTAAACGCCTAAAGGCTAAACCCGTAAAATCCGTGAAGCCCCAACTAAACCCCCAAGACCTAAAACTGCACCCCCCAAACGCCGCCAGAGCCCTTGAGATCCAAAGCCACGAAATCCACAAGAACCTCATCACGCCTCCGGTTTGGGGTCCAGGGTTTCGAGTTCACGGGTTTAAGGCAAGCCTCTAAACCTACCACGAAAACCCTCTAGAAGCCTCATGCACCCCATAGGGAACCCTGTTTAGGGTTTAGGGGTTTAGGGGCTTAGGGTTTAGGGTTTAGTTTAGGGGTTTAGGGAAATGAAACTCGCCGAGAATCCCCGGCCTCCTTCTTTCGGGACGCAAAACCCCTCTTGGCAGCCTCGGTCCAAGGCTTCTGGTTTAGAGCTTCGGGAATTTAGTCAATTTAGGGAGTTTCGGGTTTCACTGAGGGCCTCAACCCTAAACCCAAAACCCAAAACCCTAAACCACACCCCCATAGCTTTTCTGCTCAGCTGGCATGCTCCAGACCCAGGCGCATTGCCACAAGAGCTGCTGAAACATGCTTCGGGTAATGCACAGGCCCTAACCATAAGAATAAGGCTTGGGGGACATTACGTATACCCTAAATATGATAAGGAACCCCCAAAGTAGTATTGTTAATTATTCAGGCCCCGAAAGTACAACCTGACACTCACGAGGACAAGGAAGCGACATTTCCAAACTTCCCTTGCCAGGAAAGCGGCCCGGCGTCGGCGGAGGTCTGTGTCATACTGTGCCCGGCTGACATCGTCAGACAGCACCTGACATCCGTGGATTCCGTTGTGCTTTGCATGCGGCACTGAGCTACTGAGGTCGCCTTAAGGGCTCTTACCACAAAGAAGGTGCACCACCTGGACACAACAGCAGCAGATCACTGACCTGAGACTCGCCGAAGCTAAAGGGTTCAGGGTCTAGGGTTTTGAGATTCTGTGAGGACTCGCGTCTTCTGCTTGGAGGATCATGGGACTTGGTAAGTAAGTTTATAAGTAGGTTATCATTAGGATAACCCCACTTAGGGGACTTATAACCCTAACTATAACCTACTTACTATGTCCCATGATCCTCCAAGTGTCGGTACAATGCTCCATCTGACTCACGTACAACATGCTCCTGCGCCCTCAGGCCACCGAAACAACAGAAGCAAGTTTGCGCAGAGGGGTCGAACTCCCAACACACGCCTCCCAAACTCAAGCTTCCGCCAACTCGGAAACTGAAGCGCAACACATCCAGCATCCGAGATCGTAAACCTACGTCCCTCAAGCTCCTCAGCACTGACCTTTACCCGCTCTAAGCCTAGTTCCTGATACCCCTAACAACCCCAAACCTAACTCAAACCTAAACGGGCCCGTTGAAGTGGAATCCGAAAACTACGCTTCGGACCTCGAACGCATGGAGCGCTCGTTGGAAGCCCTGCCAGCTTAGACTTTGAGACTTTTTCGCGTGGCTTTGGGGTGGCTTAGGATTTCGCTTTGCGCTTAGGATTCAAGGTTTACCTTAACCCCAAGTAGCCTACGTTTTTAGGGACCCCTAAACCCTAAACCCTAAACACTAAACCCTAAACCCTAAACCCTAAACCCTAAGGATATCACAATCAGGAACCCTAGTCATGTCGGTTTCTTGGGGTCGTCCAGGTAGAGTTTAGCCAAACCCCCAAAACCTCAAACCCCTGAAACCCTGTACCTCAAAACCCTAAACCTCAGAACCCCTAAAACCCTAAACCTCAAAACCCCTAAAACCCTGAACCTCAAACCCCTTCAGGGCTTCGGTTTGAAAGTTTGGGGCTTTCGGGGTTCGATCTGGGGCCTGATGTCGCAGGCAGAAATCATGAGGGTTTAGAGTTTTAAGGTTAATTTTAAGGTTTAGGGTTTAGGGGTTCAGGGTTCTTTTTAAGGTTTGGGTTTAAGGTTTTAGGGTGTTTTTTGGTGTTTGGGGTTTCTGTGGAAATCCGGACCTTGCATTTGAAGGGAAAAGGTGGGAAGGGAATGGGACTTGAAAGCAGCCTTCGAACCCATCCCATGTCACAGAGCAGTATCCCTTGACCTGAAGCCCAAAGCTAAAACCCTTAACCTCAAATCCCCAAACCTCAAACCCCTGAAACCCTAAACCTCAAAACCCTAAACCTCAAAACCCTAAACCTCAAAACCCCTAAAACACTAAACCTCAAACCCCAGAAACCCTAAACCTCAAACCGCGGCACCCGGTTCTATTGCAACCCAACTGAACCCATATTGCCTTCAAAACTCATAGACCGTAGCAACGCTTATTTACCCTCATGTAGAAACCCAAACCCCTGCACACTCGACCCTCGTCCAGCCTCTTTCGATCCTCCCTTGTCAGGATGCAAAGCGAGGGCTCTTCGTTTGAATGCCTCGGCTCTTCGTTGGGCTTGGGTTTAGGGCTCCGGGGTTTACAATCAGCGGAACCCTGACCTCAAAGTAGCTCCCAAACGGGCGGCCCACATGTTTCCTGTGGTACGTCGGGCTTGGGGTTCGGAATTTAAGGCTCCAAAGAGTTAGGTTCTGAAGCTAGAGAACCGCACTATGGCCATACGGAACTCCCCAAGCAGAAACCCTCTCATGTAAAGAGTATGCAACCGTGAGCCTACAATCCTCAAATCCCGAGGCCCTGAAACCCAAAACCTCCGGTCCAGGAAGTCGTAAGTTGCTGAAGTCTCCATCAAAATAAAACCTCTGGAAACTCGCCTGCACAAGACCTCCGAAAACGCATAACACTCTGTGAAACCGCTACACTTGGAGGCTTCGGGGTAATTGTGAGTGGGGCTATAAGTAAGGTAAGTAGAATCATAACCCACATTAGGGGACGAAAACAAAACCCACTCTTATAACTGCCCATGAACCTCCAAGTAGACCCTAAACCCTAAAACCCCCTAAACCTCCGAAACCCTGAACCCGCGTGGCGACCCATGAACCTCCGCGTGCAACCCCACACCAACCCCTTAAGCCCTAAGTCCTAAGCCCAAAGCCTTAAGCTTAAACCCTGAACCGTAAGGCCAAAGCCTTAAACCCTAAACCGCCCTAAACCCTCACCTCGAACCCCATATATCCTAAACTCCCCTAAACCCTAAACCCAAAACCCCCAAACCCTATAAACCCTATACGCCCTATAAACCCTATAAACCCTATAGACCCTATAAACCCTATAAACCCAAAACCCCTAAACCCCAAACCCTACAAACCGTTCTGAGGCCAAAGGCGGCTCTTAGCTCGCATAAAGAGGCTTGCGGGTCGGTACCCAGAACCTCCGAGCCACCCGGTTAGCGGGTTTTAGGGTTTATGGGGTAATGCTGCCACTGAGCGCTATGTGGGGCCCTTAGTGGGTTTGATAGGATTTTGGGGGGCATAGTAGCATTCTACGAATTTTCATCAGGAATGCCAAGGAACAGTATTGGTTCATTCATGCTGGGATGAGAGCTTCGGCAGTGCTAAGGTTAAGGCTTTGTCAGCTTAGGGTTCAGAGCTTTGGGTTTCGGCGATTCAAGATTTGGTTGGGCTTAGGGTGCTCCAGGGACATGCTCCGAGCATGACGAAGGGTGTCGGGTTTTAGGTTTTGGAGTTTGGGGCTTCGGTTTTGGGGGGGTGTTGGGCACAGGGGCTCGGGCATCTTCATGTATGCAACTATTGCGCATAGCTCCTCGCGCAATGGTATTTCGATTCACGACTGATCCGCCGAGCTTTGGATTATTCAAGCCCTGCACACCCCACAACGGAACACCCGAACAAGCCAATCTCAAACCCCTCGTAAAGCACACCCTCCGTGTGATCTCAGGTCTCAGGGCGAACAAAAGCTGCCTACTAGCATTCGGGAGAGCCTCCAGCAGAACAAGGGAGTCGGTTTGGGACTTTCGGGTGCTAGGACTTTGGGTTTAAGGTTTGGGGGTTGATCAGCGATAACCCGAACTGCATACCGCGCGCCCATTCCCAAATTGCATATCCTCACACCCAACTAGCCTCGTAGTGCGTCTCGGGCAGTGCCATGCCCCTTCAAGTGCCCTCAAAATGACCTCGTGTCGATCAGATGTCTTAAACTTTTGGTTTCTTTCGGTGTTGGGTCGTTTTGGCATGCACGGCCCAAGGGATTTCAATTTGTCGGGGTCGAGTTGGAGGCTATGGGGCATTCAAGTTCGCGGGGGACTCAAGTGTCAGTCATGCCTTACGAGCGCCATGAGTGCTGTTGTGCCGACTGCTACACCATTTGACAGTGAAGTTTTAAAGACTTGCATTATTAACCTAGTTGCTGTGTGTGCGTATGTATGTACGAATGTATGTCGGGTATGTATACACGGTGAGTCATGGAAGGGCTGGCATGCATGCATGGATGCATACATAAGAACGACTCCAACGATCTTGAGGCTGGCATGACTGGCAAAACCGGCATTGGTCTCCCTGTTTAGTCATTCAGGATACTAAGGCTCTCTACCAACATTACAAGATTCTGCACCAATATTAAGGATTCTTGACCCTAAACCGATAAACCCTAGCTCATTTTGTTATCATGCCCCCACTATCTACTCCCTTAGCCTAAATCCCTGCAGACCCCTCTTCCTGGCCTCTAAACCCTAAACCGTTTTGAAACCCCCACCCACCACCCCCACCCCTAAACCCTAAACCCCTAAACCCTAAACCCCTAAACCCTAAACCCCTAAACCTTAAACCCCTAACCCCTAAGCCCCTAAACCCTAAAACCTAAACAGGGTTCCCTATGGGGTGCATAAGGCTTCTAAAGGGTTTTCGTGGCAGGTTTAGAGGCTTGCCTTAAACCCCTGAACTCTAAACCCTGGACCCCAAACCCGAAGCGTGATGAGGTTCTTGTGGATTTCGTGGTTTTGGATCTCAAGGGCTCTGGCGGCGTTTGGGGGAAACCCTAAACCCCAAACCCCAAACCCTAGACCCCCCAAACCTTTCTTTCACCTTCGAAGAAGTCAGGCTTTGAGGCTCTGGGACTCTCAAGGCCGAGCCGCGGAGGAAACCCGGATCTCTAAGCCCAGGGTTTAGGGAGTCATTGTTTGGATTTAAGGAGCAAGGGCTTAAGGTGATTAAGGGTTTATAGGGATTAGGGATTGAGGGATTAAGGGTTTAAGGATTAGAGTTTAAGGATTAGGAATTTAGGGTTTAAGGTGATTTAGGGTTTCGGGACTGGGGATTTATGGATTTAGGGATTTAGGGATTAGGGATTTAGGCACGTAGGCTTGGGGATTTAGGGTGTAGGGTCTAGCCCCTCCAACCGCCATTCAAACCCTATTCGAAGCCTTGAAGCTCAAAGTGAAAACAAAGGGCCGCGCGACCGAAACACACAACCCGTCAGCTCCCAAACCGAGAAGTCAGAGCAACGAGAGTCTCAGCCACGGGCCGAAAAAACGTAAAGAAAAAAAAGTCGCTAAACATGTCGGAGTTAAAGAAAATCGCCTCGGCGCGGAGGGCGGGTGCGAGCTTGAAGCTTGCGAGAACTCTCTGCTACATACTATAAGACGATGGGCGCGGGTCCAGATCCTAGGCACTACTGAACAGAAGACGGGTAAGCCCGGGTAAAGAAGGTCGCATGGAATGCTGGACATACGCATGGAGGATCTTCGTGTTCGGAACGGGGCTGAACGTTCGTCGGTGCTCGGGGCTTCGAGGTGTTTTCGGGAGTGCTTGTGATCAGCTTCAGAGCATCATCCACGACGCCGAAGCTCCTACTCAGAAACCCGAAAACGCCCCGAAACCCCGAACCCTAAGCCGCTTTGGAGTTCCAAGTCAAGACCGGAAGGAACGGACTCAGAACTCGCGACACTCAGGTCTAGGATTCGGGAATTCGGGCCACATCCTCCAAAGTCTCACGCAAAAGATTAAAAGGATGATGTGATGCAAACGAGAATAACAGCAATAATCATAATACAAAACTCCTGAAAACCATACTAAAAACAATAACGGTATCAATCATAAGACAATGATAAGGATAGTAGTAACATTATGGGTAATTGGATATTATAGGGGCCTTACTAGTTTGAATAGGGTCTTGGGGGGGGTACCTTATCGTAAACTGCACTCAGGAATTTGCCACAGTGGCGTGGCAACAGCAAAAGTAATACTAGTCGTCGTCGTTGCACTTGTCGTCGTCTCGCGAAAGCACTAGCAGCAAAAGCAGCAGTGGCGATAGGAGCAGCAGCAGCAGCAGCAGCAGCAGCAGCAGCAGCAGCAGCAGGAGTAGTAGTAGTAGTAGTAGTAGTAGTAGTAGTAGTAGTAGTAGTAGTAGTAGTAGTAGTAGTAGTAGTAGTAGTAGTAGTAGTAGTAGCAGTAGCAGTAGCAGTAGTAGTAGTAGTAGTAGTAGCAGTAGCAGTAGCAGTATGTGGAGAACGGAAACCCAAAGGGGCAGCACGCACCCTCGTTTTCCGTCCAAGCAGAAAGTCCAACGACCGTGACAGGTCGAACGTCCGCCCAGGACGGGCTGCGCGCAATTGCGTCGCGGCAACGAGGAGCTACCAACGACACACTGCCGTGCTCACTTGAGCCAAAAATGTTATGAATACGAATTACAGAAGAGCATGCATAAAAGCATACAGCACAACAGCCAGCCCGCAGACTATGTGCAGTTACATTCGCCCCTCAGCCGAGAGCACGATAGAGCCGTAGGATTCCGCGGGCGGCCGGAGGCCGTAAAACTGACCTACAGACCCTGCCCTCCTACAAACCCTTCGCACTCAGCACAATACCTTCGTTTTTCACGGCCTGTGCTGCACGAGGCTCTGGTTTCCTACTGTACACAGCCTGCGCCGCACTGCGGCCACAGGGCTGGTGAAACGAGCAGCTGAAGCTGCGGCGTTACTCCACGCGCTTCGGGAGCACTACCGTGCCTCCCTAGCCGCTCCCGTCAAAGACCTGTAGAGCGGATACGCCACCCTGTCGTCTCATCGGAAAGCAGCTAGGTGCTGCGACCAAAACTGAAGTTGCCACAGGTGGCTAGAAGGGCGGAGCGCAGTCCGCGACTTCTAGTCCACGGTCACTGCGGCTCCACGTTGGGTTGCGCGGCGGGCTGCTGGACATTTGAGGGTTTTGCCCGCCCGCGGTGGTTCCGCTGAGGTGCTTCGAACTCCTCGAGCTTCAGCGCCTTGGACCACTCGGTGCCAAACGAATCTAGCCACTTTTGGCTAAATTCAGAGGTCAGCACACTGGCGACCGCGATGCCGACCTCCGCGTTGGCCCGTGAACTAGCACTAAAGTTTAGGCTTCCTATCACGGCGCTAACTGTGGAGTCCGGCCTCGTCACGAGCACCGTCTTGGCGTGGTGGATGCCCGCGAGGCCTGCGCCGATGCTCACGTCCGTGCGGTTCTCGGCGGCGTAAGCCGCCTTGACCGAGGTGCCCTTGCCGACACGGACCTGGACGCCAGCCGCCCCTAGCTCCTTGAGGGACTGCAGCTGGAGCTTGGTCCGGCTCGTCTGCGAGTTGTCGGCAAGCACGTGGGCTCGGGCGCCTCGCTCCAGCGAGGACACGAGGGCTCCAACCAAAGGCTTGCTATCGAAGCTGTAGGCTCGCACGTAAACGTGGTCCCCATGCCCAGCGTCCGATAGCATCGTTTGTACCACAGCGTGATACTCCGGAAGGGTCAGAAACTTGACCCCGGCTCGCTCGAAGCCGTCAGGGATCGGGAAGTCTCTGACACGCCGTGCCTGGCTCGACATGGGAGCTGTCGGAGCCGGAGACGCCGCAGAGGTACCCTGGCGGGAAGCCTCCGCTGCAGGCGTCTTCGGAACAGTCTCTGTCGGAGGCGCCGACACTGTGGCCACCTCGTGGCGGCCTCTGAGCTTGGTAAAGCCGTCAAGGCAACCCTCGGACGGGTTCCCGACATTCCGAGCTCTTTCAGAGAGCGATCTCGCTTTCGACACCATGCCGGCAAGGCACCCCTGTTCCAGGGCCGGCGCGCCGAGGATCGCACGGGCGCGTCTAGTCGCGGCCGGGGCGACGGACAGCGTTGGGGCAGCGCTCGCGCCTGTCATGGCCACGAGTTGCCCCGCAGCTTCAACAGCGCGTTCTATGTGACCACAACGTCCCTCGTTGAGGAATGCCTTGCAGTCGCAGCCTGCGCCGTCCGCGCCCGACCCGACCTTCACAAGAACCCTGTGTGCTCCGGCCTTAGTCTTTGATGCAACCTCAAAGACAGCCTCCCGGCCTTCGAGCGACACCAGAACAGCATTCCCAAAGGGGTTACCGTTCATGGCGTGCATTAGCCGGTTAGTGGCGACACGTCCGGCCCACCACAGCACTACGGCCGCGAACGTCCACAGTAGGACGACGGCCGTCAAGCCAACCACGCGGACACCCCGAACGAGGATACCAGAGGATTCCTCGATGAGGTCCTCCGCCGCAGTGGCAACTGCAGTGAGGCTCACGTGTGCCACCTCTCTGGCACCGCGCTCAACAGTGAAGAGGGTAGGCGCCAGCGCAGCGGCCACCAAACCCATCTTCCATCCAATGTTGCCCGTTGTGGCGTGGGCTGCGCGATTGCGCGCTCTCCTGGAGAGAGCCCAGCTGGAGACCGCAGCGCCTATCGAGCGCACGGCCCCAAGGAACCCACCACGGTTCGAGGGCCCGGAAGAGACAGCGGGGCGAGAAGAAACGGCAGGGGCCTCGGGCGCCACTCTGTGGCCACCCGGGCCACGCAGTGGGAGCGTGAGGGCGGGCTGCCCAGCACGCTCGCCGAGTCGGGAGGAGTATGCCAGTCCGGCAGCACCTCCGGCCCACCATCCTCGGTTGCCGTAGCGGTTCGAGCTTCCCCTTCCACCACCTTTGCCACCACCCTTGCTGCCAGAGCTGCGGCCCCCACTGGGTGCACCGCGCCCGGAGGAAGGTTGGCTCCACCAGGCTCGGGCAGAGTCTTGAGAGAGCTCTGCCTGCCTGCGCTTTTCAGCGCGGAGCCTCTTCCGTCCGGAGCGGAGGAATTTCCTCGCATGCTCCGCAAGGGGATCGGCGTTGATGGAACGCTCGATCCGTTCCATCTTCGTGCCCTCGCTCTCTTCCGACGAAGAAGCAGCTTCATCGTCGCCTTCCTGGGGCGGCATGCCGTGGGTTATGAACGACGCGCCCGACTTAGGGCCACTGCACTTAAAGCACAGTTTGCGCCATAACATGTTCCTCTCTTGGCATGTGTCCCGCCCACAGGTCCAGTAGGCGTTGGACATTGCGGCGGCGATCGCGTCCGAACGCTTCGCATAAAGGTACTCCTTTATGCGTTCCTTATGTTCATCGAGCCAGACCTCGATGAACCACGCCGGCGCCGTTCGCAGGTCCACCGGCGTGCTCCAGTACAGGCTGTCCTCGAAGATCCCCACACAGGGGGCACCTCCGAGCTCCTCGGAATCATGGTGCCGGCAGGTATTGCGTTCTGGTGGGTTCGCACGCCCACAAGTAAAGCAATCCCACCAGCCCCAAGGCCAGACCTTGCCTGTGAGGAGCGGAACGCGCTCGGGTGTCGGTCCAAGCTCGTTTTCATCGTAATCGGGCCAGATTTCAAACACTGGCCTGTTCGACAAAATCGCAGCCTGGTAGACGAACGCGCGCCTCCGGCGCCGCGCCAACGCGAGGAGCTGCTCGAGCGTATGCTCACCACCGCCTCGGAAGAATTCCCTGATCTGTTCATCATGTTGGAGATCAAGGGGGACCGTGAGCCTGGGATCCACGTCGCGGGCGCCGGGCCTTCCAGGCCCCGGCGGTGGAGTCGCATCCCAGTCCACGTCGCGCCAATCGGCCCCGGGAACCTCGTTCGAGAGTCCGTAAACCCCCGAAACTCGGTGTTGGGGAGCCGGCGACTCCATGGTATCCTGCCATGTTGTGAATCGCTTCTTGGGCGGCGGCGGTCCCTCCGGCTCCGCGGGTCGCCGCTTGTCTGTGCTCGACGGAGCAGCGGCCCCGCTGGCACCTTCTTCGGCACCTGCCTCGCCACTAGACGAGGGAGCCGCGCCTGTCCCGGCCGCGGCTCCTGCAGGGCCGGCTGGTGCCGAGGGCGCTTCTTCCTTCTTGGTGGTGGCCCGCTTGGCCGCGGGGCCTTGACGCTCAGAGCCGCTCTCCTCAACGGCGCGCTTGAGGGAGGAGAGGGACTTAGCCTCTGCTGTCTCCTTTTCCTCCTTGGTCACTGCAGGAAGGCGGGTGTCGCGCCGTGCCTCAGGAGCCGCAGCCGCGGCCTCCTGGGCCGAAGCAGCAAGCTCCTCCTTGGCGCGTGCCGCCGCTCTTTCCCGTGCCAAGCCTGCCTTCATAGACTCCGCGAGGCTAGGGATCCGGACCTCCGGACTCCCTGCCTCAGCTGGGGGAGTCACGTTGGCCGCAGGCGCTGCAGAGGAGGAAGACGCCTCCTGAGAGGCATCCGGAGGAGCAGGAGCCATCTCCTGATCCTCGGAATGCGTCGCCGAAGATGGCGGAGCTTTCTTCTTAGGGCTGGAAGCCTGAGGCTCCGCACCCCATCGTGGATCAGGCGGGGTTCCAGTCCTCTGGACACCCCCCTTCTCTCGAGGGAGCAGATCCGTTTCCAGCATAGGGGGATCTATCTCCAGTTGGGTGTCAGTCTGCTTTGCGATAGGGTTCAAGACACCCGCGGCGAGCTTTTCTTCTCTGAGCCCATCGTGGGCGTTCCAGATAAGGTCTGAAAAGGTTTCCCTCATCGCTTGGACGTGCTCCCTCGGGGTATCTTCCCGGGGAGCGTCCACGTCCGGATCTTGGGGCTCCAAAAGCTCGTCGGGGAACGCCGGAGGAGGCGGTTCAACATCTTCGGGAACCTCTCCGGATCTCCCCTGCTCTTCGCGAATCGCCTCCAACGCTTCGCCCAGCGGGGTCTCGTCCCTAAACAAGTGACGGTAGGGACTCGGAGCTGCGGCGTTGGGCATCATGAAGTCCGTCTCCTCGTACGCTGGCCCGAGAATGGTACTCGGGTAGCGCACGGGAGGCTTCGCCCGCTGCACCGGCCTCCGGTCAAGGCGATACGTGCGCCAGAGACCATCGGAAGTGACACAAGGCGCCCCATCCGGGAGCCGCCTGAAATCACGCAGCTCCGCCCCGATGCGATCACAGAAGCGGTCCGGGTTGGAGATATGCGTAAACCGGCCCAGGTCAGCCTCAAAGACCCAGACACGGTCTCTGTGGTCTCTGCGAGCTTCTCCGTGGCGGAAGCGTCTCAGAGCCACAGCGGCTTCTCCAAAGAACGCATCGTCGCACGGGGCCGGCACCATGTTCGCCGGAAGGCCCCTTCCGTGGACCGCCGCTCGGTGGTACGCGGCTTCGTACTCGTGCTCGAATTCGGCACGGCACCCGCGGATACCACACTTGTGGCCGGACCCACGGGAAGGAACCCTTCTAGGGTCTCCGTTCCCAATCTCCTCGGGTGTAGGGCAACCAGCCACGCCCCCGCCATGGATCGCACTCCGGTCGGGGGTGTCCCCGAGATCGACGAATTCCCCAGGCACTGCAGCCTCCTCGGGAATCGGATCCACACTGAAAGGCACAAAGGTGTGCCGCGCAGGAGACTTCGGAGCGGGCCGTTCTTGGCTTGCCGACCGACGCTCCACGGATGCCATGAAATCGTCGATCCCGCGGAGGATGGCCTCAGTCTTGGCCCGTTCCTCCTCGGTCTCCTCTGGGACGGCCGTACCTCCTTCTCGGGAGCCCTCTGGGCCTCCCGTGGAGGCCGAGCTCGCAGAAGGGGCTTCAGCACTAGGAACGGCCCCCTTCGGAGCGGCCTTGAGCGGAGGCCCACCAAGCTTAGGCCGGATAGGGCCTTGGTAAGGCCCGGGCCCCAGCCCTCCATGAGGCAAGGGCCTTTCCGACCGGTTCCTCGCAGCAGGTGGCGGAGGAGGAGATCGCGCGATGGGCGGCTCAGCCGGCCCACCCAGCAACCATCCAGGCCTGGTGCTCAAGAACTCCTCGGCCCTCTCGGTTTCCATGATCAGGAACGGCGGTGGAGGCCTGACCCCTTTCGGCGTCGGGCCAGGCTTCACCGTGACCATTCCTTCCGGAACGGCTGGCCTCTTCGGCGGCGGCTTCGGGTTCGCCTTCTTGCTGAAGTTCTTCGGGTGGAACAAATCCGCTGGAGTAAGCGTACGGTCCGCCTCCATCGGCTGATCCCCAGGCGCTGCACCGGCACCCTCAGGGTCACCGGGCGCGGCCTGAGGATCCTCAGGCAGCTCATCCCGGGCCCTGGGCGGCGTCTTGTAGCGGATCGTGTCCGCAGGCGGTGCTTCGGGAGGCACCTTTTGAGGGGGGCGGTGTGATCTTCCCCGCTCCTGTTCCCCTGCCGAAGGCGCTCCCTCTGGGGCCACCTTGGGGGTAGGCTTTAGTTTGCCTTCCCGCCCTGGCGGCGGCCTATCATCGACCGTCCTGGACCGATGCAGCGCAGAGGGCATCCCACGGGGACCACCCTCCTTAGGTGGTCCAGGCGGGGGTCCCGCCGGCATTGCCGAGCTCTTGGCCCGCACCTCAACTTCCAGCTCGGAAGACGAGTCCTCGTCCCCGATATAGTAGTTGACCGGGCCGGCTCCGCCAGGCGGCGCCGACTGCTCTCTGCGGACTCCGCTCCCGGGCTCCGCATCATCGACCCACCGCAGGGTGTTACCCTGACGCTCTGCAAGCGAGAGGTCGAAGACTTCACAGCCGGGTTGCACCGTGAGGATTCGGAGGATGCATTCTGGAGGGACACGCCCTGTCAGAACACATCCGTCTGTCCCTCTCCAGACGGGCACCCCGGAAGCCCTTAGGAGCTCGAGGTTCGAGACCACAAGACAGGTCGAGTTCTTTCTAAAGCCCGACGTACTGTCCCGCTGTCTTGGGTACCCGGGCCCGATCACCCAATGGACAGTCAGGCGCGGGCCGTTTCCGCCTCCCGGGAGGAGGCCGTCGCGGCCGATCCGCCGCGCATGAAACACCTCTGTGCCATGACAGAGGGTGGAGCCTCCGTACTCTACCGAGAGCTCCCTCATGCCGGCCTCATCGAGGCCGTCTCCATACACGGTGCCCGCGGTCAATCCTGACCCACGGCCGTGTCCCTGGAGAGCCCGGATCCGGCCATCGACCAGCTCCAGCCGCTGCTTCTCCCGACCGCCAGCCGCGTTTTCCAGATCACTCGCCGCACCTGCCTCGATCGCGGACGAAGTGATCTGGAGCTTCTCGGCTAAGGCGGATACGCTAATCCAGCCCCCTTCGCCGAGATGGCCCTGCAGGCCGAATTTGCCGTGGCGGAGGGCTTGCGTAAGCGCCCTCTGGCAAACCGCGGGGTTCTCTAGCCACACCCACGGCTGCCATCGTGAGTTGCTATCACGACCGCCTTTCCCTTCGTTCCCGCGTCTGCGGCCACCTCCCATGGCGCCCCTCGCGGCTCCCTGGCCCACGAGGGGCCCGGCACACGGAGGAAAAAGTGGGAGTGGCTCCGCGACCAGCCGGTCCACGGAGGACCCACCGGCAGCGAAGGAAAGAGGGGTACACGCGACCTCCCGGCCCACGTGTGCCAAAGCACACCGCGAGGCGCAAGAAGCCGATGGCAAGGGCCCGCGCGGCCCGTCGCAAGCTACTGGGCTACTCGTCTTGAGCCCACGCTGCGCGGCCATGTCCTGAAAGGCAGGGGGTTCAAGGGGGCTGCACAGAGAGAGGGGGTAGGGCTCACACTCAGCACGACCTACACCCTGGACTACCTCACTACACCCTTGCTGCAGCACGCACGCAACGAGTAGTAGCATAGAAAGGAGGTAGCGACCCACGGGCGTACAGGCCTGCGTCCGAGCTGCCCCCCACGTTCCCCCCCGAACCTCCCCGACGCGGCACACTAAGACCCCGAACCCTAACCTAGACCCCGCGGTCAAGACACAAGCGGTCAAGACGAACACAAGCGAGTTAGGGTATAGGTCTCTTGTGGGGTGGTTAGTGTCCGTTAGGGATTCATCGTGTTTTGCTTTTGCTTTAGGCGCGACCTTCCGGTCCGCGTCAGGCGGACTGGAGCTCGAGCCGTCGCGGCCTCGAGCGCCTAAGGCTTCAAGGGCGGAAGCGGCGGTCTGAGGCGCGGAGCGGCTGCCCTTCCGGCACTCCGTCCTTATCTCCTCCTCTGCCTCCGCATCCGTGAGGAAACGGCCGTCAACGACCCTACCTGTACGAACCGTCAGGTCGTCGACATAGGCCACCCATTCCTTAGTGAACCTAAGCCTTCGATTGCGACCCGGCGCATACGCGCGGTCCACGCCGTAGTTAAAATCGTCGGGACCATTGACAGGCCCGAAGGT
>CAJNDT010000268.1:0-68220 GCA_905221615.1 Symbiodinium sp. CCMP2592 | reverse complement strand
GGCGTAAGCCGCCTTGACCGAGGTGCCCTTGCCCACACGGACCTGGACGCCAGCCGCCCCTAGCTCCTTGAGGGACTGCAGCTGGAGCTTGGTCCGGCTCGTCTGCGAGTTGTCGGCAAGCACGTGGGCTCGGGCGCCTCGCTCCAGCGAGGACACGAGGGCTCCAACCAAAGGCTTGCTATCGAAGCGGTAGGCTCGCACGTAAACGTGGTCCCCATGCCCAGCGTCCGATAGCATCGTTTGTACCACAGCGTGATACTCCGGAAGGGTCAGAAACTTGACCCCGGCTCGCTCGAAGCCGTCAGGGATCGGGAAGTCTCTGACACGCCGTGCCTGGCTCGACATGGGAGCTGTCGGAGCCGGGGACGCCGCAGAGGTACCCTGGCGGGAAGCCTCCGCTGCAGGCGTCTTCGGAACAGTCTCTGTCGGAGGCGCCGACACTGTGGCCACCTCGTGGCGGCCTCTGAGCTTGGTAAAGCAGTCAAGGCAACCCTCGGACGGGTTCCCGACATTCCGAGCTCTTTCAGAGAGCGATCTCGCTTTCGACACCATGCCGGCAAGGCACCCCTGTTCCAGGGCCGGCGCGCCGAGGATCGCACGGGCGCGTCTAGTCGCGGCCGGGGCGACGGACAGCGTTGGGGCAGCGCTAGCGCCTGTCATGGCCACGAGTTGCCCCGCAGCTTCAACAGCGCGTTCTATGTGACCACAACGTCCCTCGTTGAGGAATGCCTTGCAGTCGCAGCCTGCGCCGTCCGCGCCCGACCCGACCTTCACAAGAACCCTGTGTGCTCCGGCCTTAGTCTTTGATGCAACCTCAAAGACAGCCTCCCGGCCTTCGAGCGACACCAGAACAGCATTCCCAAAGGGGTTACCGTGCATGGCGTGCATTAGCCGGTTAGTGGCGACACGTCCGGCCCACCACAGCACTACGGCCGCGAACGTCCACAGTAGGACGACGGCCGTCAAGCCAACCACGCGGACACCCCGAACGAGGATACCAGAGGATTCCTCGATGAGGTCCTCCGCCGCAGTGGCAAATGCAGTGAGGCTCACGTGTGCCACCTCTCTGGCACCGCGCTCAACAGTGAAGAGGGTAGGCGCCAGCGCAGCGGCCACCAAACCCATCTTCCATCCAATGTTGCCCGTTGTGGCGTGGGCTGCGCGATTGCGCGCTCTCCTGGAGAGAGCCCAGCTGGAGACCGCAGCGCCTATCGAGCGCACGGCCCCAAGGAAACCACCACGGTTCGAGGGCCCGGAAGAGACAGCGGGGCGAGAAGAAACGGCAGGGGCCTCGGGCGCCACTCTGTGGCCACCCGGGCCACGCAGTGGGAGCGTGAGGGCGGGCTGCCCAGCACGCTCGCCGAGTCGGGAGGAGTATGCCAGTCCGGCAGCACCTACGGCCCACCATCCTCGGTTGCCGTAGCGGTTCGAGCTTCCCCTTCCACCACCTTTGCCACCACCCTTGCTGCCAGAGCTGCGGCCCCCACTGGGTGCACCGCGCCCGGAGGAAGGTTGGCTCCAACAGGCTCGGGCAGAGTCTTGAGAGAGCTCTGCCTGCCTGCGCTTTTCAGCGCGGAGCCTCTTCCGTCCGGAGCGGAGGAATTTCCTCGCATGCTCCGCAAGGGGATCGGCGTTGATGGAACGCTCGATCCGTTCCATCTTCGTGCCCTCGCTCTCTTCCGACGAAGAAGCAGCGTCATCGTCGCCTTCCTGGGGCGGCATGCCGTGGGTTATGAACGACGCGCCCGACTTAGGGCCACTGCACTTAAAGCACAGTTTGCGCCATAACATGTTCCTCTCTTGGCATGTGTCCCGCCCACAGGTCCAGTAGGCGTTGGGCATTGCGGCGGCGATCGCGTCCGAACGCTTCGCATAAAGGTACTCCTTTATGCGTTCCTTATGTTCATCGAGCCAGACCTCGATGAACCACGCCGGCGCCGTTCGCAGGTCCACCGGCGTGCTCCAGTACAGGCTGTCCTCGAAGATCCCCACGCAGGGGGCACCTCCGAGCTCCTCGGAATCATGGTGCCGGCAGGTATTGCGTCCTGGTGGGTTCGCACGCCCACAAGTAAAGCAATCCCACCAGCCCCAAGGCCAGACCTTGCCTGTGAGGAGCGGAACGCGCTCGGGTGTCGGTCCAAGCTCGTTTTCATCGTAATCGGGCCAGATTTCAAACACTGGCCTGTTCGACAAAATCGCAGCCTGGTAGACGAACGCGCGCCTACGGCGCCGCGCCAACGCGAGGAGCTGCTCGAGCGTATGCTCACCACCGCCTCGGAAGAATTCCCTGATCTGTTCATCATGTTGGAGATCAAGGGGGACCGTGAGCCTGGGATCCACGTCGCGGGCGCCGGGCCTTCCAGGCCCCGGCGGTGGAGTCGCATCCCAGTCCACGTCGCGCCAATCGGCCCCGGGAACCTCGTTCGAGAGTCCGTAAACCCCCGAAACTCGGGGTTGGGGAGCCGGCGACTCCATGGTATCCTGCCATGTTGTGAATCGCTTCTTGGGCGGCGGCGGTCCCTCCGGCTCCGCGGGTCGCCGCTTGTCTGTGCTCGACGGAGCAGCGGCCCCGCTGGCACCTTCTTCGGCACCTGCCTCGCCACTAGACGAGGGAGCGGCGCCTGTCCCGGCCGCGGCTCCTGCAGGGCCGGCTGGTGCCGAGGGCGCTTCTTCCTTCTTGGTGGTGGCCCGCTTGGCCGCGGGGCCTTGACGCTCAGAGCCGCTCTCCTCAACGGCGCGCTTGAGGGAGGAGAGGGACTTAGCCTCTGCTGTCTCCTTTTCCTACTTGGTCACTGCAGGAAGGCGGGTGTCGCGCCGTGCCTCAGGAGCCGCAGCCGCGGCCTCCTGGGCCGAAGCAGCAAGCTCCTCCTTGGCGCGTGCCGCCGCTCTTTCCCGTGCCAAGCCTGCCTTCATAGACTCCGCGAGGCTAGGGATTCGGACCTCCGGACTCCCTGCCTCAGCTGGGGGAGTCACGTTGGCCGCAGGCGCTGCAGAGGAGGAAGACGCCTCCTGAGAGGCATCCGGAGGAGCAGGAGCCATCTCCTGATCATCGGAATGCGTCGCCGAAGATGGCGGAGCTTTCTTCTTAGGGCTGGAAGCCTGAGGCTCCGCACCCCATCGTGGATCAGGCGGGGTTCCAGTCCTCTGGACACCCCCATTCTCTCGAGGGAGCAGATCCGTTTCCAGCATAGGGGGATCTATCTCCAGTTGGGTGTCAGTCTGCTTTGCGATAGGGTTCAAGACACCCGCGGCGAGCTTTTCTTCTCTGAGCCCATCGTGGGCGTTCCAGATAAGGTCTGAAAAGGTTTCCCTCATCGCTTGGACGTGCTCCCTAGGGGTATCTTCCCGGGGAGCGTCCACGTCCGGATCTTGGGGCTCCAAAAGCTCGTCGGGGAACGCCGGAGGAGGCGGTTCAACATCTTCGGGAACCTCTCCGGATCTCCCCTGCTCTTCGCGAATCGCCTCCAACGCTTCGCCCAGCGGGGTCTCGTCCCTAATCAAGTGACGGTAGGGACTCGGAGCTGCGGCGTTGGGCATCATGAAGTCCGTCTCCTCGTACGCTGGCCCGAGAATGGTACTCGGGTAGCGCACGGGAGGCTTCGCCCGCTGCACCGGCCTCCGGTCAAGGCGATACGTGCGCCAGAGACCATCGGAAGTGGCACAAGGCGCCCCATCCGGGAGCCGCCTGAAATCACGCAGCTCCGCCCCGATGCGATCACAGAAGCGGTCCGGGTTGGAGATATGCGTAAACCGGCCCAGGTCAGCCTCAAAGACCCAGACACGGTCTCTGTGGTCTCTGCGAGCTTCTCCGTGGCGGAAGCGTCTCAGAGCCACAGCGGCTTCTCCAAAGGACGCATCGTCGCACGGGGCCGGCACCATGTTCGCCGGAAGGCCCCTTCCGTGGACCGCCGCTCGGTGGTACGCGGCTTCGTACTCGTGCTCGAATTCGGCACGGCACCCGCGGATACCACACTTGTGGCCGGACCCACGGAAAGGAACCCTTCTAGGGTCTCCGTTCCCAATCTCCTCGGGTGTAGGGCAACCAGCCACGCCCCCGCCATGGATCGCACTCCGGTCGGGGGTGTCCCCGAGATCGACGAATTCCCCAGGCACTGAAGCCTCCTCGGGAATCGGATCCACACTGAAAGGCACAAAGGTGTGCCGCGCAGGAGACTTCGGAGCGGGCCGTTCTTGGCTTGCCGACCGACGCTCCACGGATGCCATGAAATCGTCGATCCAGCGGAGGATGGCCTCAGTCTTGGCCCGTTCCTCCTCGGTCTCCTCTGGGACGGCCGTACCTCCTTCTCGGGAGCCCTCTGGGCCTCCCGTGGAGGCCGAGCTCGCAGAAGGGGCTTTAGCACTAGGAACGGCCCCCTTCGGAGCGGCCTTGAGCGGAGGCCCACCAAGCTTAGGCCGGATAGGGCCTTGGTAAGGCCCGGGCCCCAGCCCTCCATGAGGCAAGGGCATTTCCGACCGGTTCCTCGCAGCAGGTGGCGGAGGAGGAGATCGCGCGATGGGCGGCTCAGCCGGCCCACCCAGCAACCATCCAGGCCTGGTGCTCAAGAACTACTCGGCCCTCTCGGTTTCCATGATCAGGAACGGCGGTGGAGGCCTGACCCCTTTCGGCGTCGGGCCAGGCTTCACCGTGACCATTCCTTCCGGAACGGATGGCCTCTCCGGCGGCGGCTTCGGGTTCGCCTTCTTGCTGAAGTTCTTCGGGTGGAACAAATCCGCTGGAGTAAGCGTACGGTCCGCCTCCATCGGCTGATCCCCAGGCGCTGCACCGGCACACTCAGGGTCACCGGGCGCGGCCTGAGGATCCTCAGGCAGCTCATCCCGGGCCCTGGGCGGCGTCTTGTAGCGGATCGTGTCCGCAGGCGGTGCTTCGGGAGGCACCTTTTGAGGGGGGCGGTGTGATCTTCCCCGCTCCTGTTCCCCTGCCGAAGGCGCTCCCTCTGGGGCCACCTTTGGGGTAGGCTTTAGTTTGCCTTCCCGCCCTGGCGGCGGCCTATCATCGACCGTCCTGGACCGATGCAGCGCAGAGGGCATCCCACGGGGACCACCCTCATTAGGTGGTCCAGGCGGGGGTCCCGCCGGCATTGCCGAGCTCTTGGCCCGCACCTCAACTTCCAGCTCGGAAGACGAGTCCTCGTCCCCGATATAGTAGTTGACCGGGCCGGATCCGCCAGGCGGCGCCGACTGCTCTCTGCGGACTCCGCTCCCGGGCTCCGCATCATCGACCCACCGCAGGGTGTTACCCTGACGCTCTGCAAGCGAGAGGGCGAAGACTTCACAGCCGGGGTGCACCGTGAGGATTCGGAGGATGCATTCTGGAGGGACACGCCCTGTCAGAACACATCCGTCTGTCCCTCTCCAGACGGGCACCCCGGAAGCCCTTAGGAGCTCAAGGTTCGAGACCACAAGACAGGTCGAGTTCTTTCTAAAGCCCGACGTACTGTCCCGCTGTCTTGGGTACCCGGGCCCGATCACCCAATGGACAGTCAGGCGCGGGACGTTTCCGCCTCCCGGGAGGAGGCCGTCGCGGCCGATCCGCCGCGCATGAAACACCTCTGTGCCATGACAGAGGGTGGAGCCTCCGTACTCTACCGAGAGCTCCCTCATGCCGGCCTCATCGAGGCCGTCTCCATACACGGTGCCCGCGGTCAATACTGACCCACGGCCGTGTCCCTGGAGAGCCCGGATCCGGCCATCGACCAGCTCCAGCCGCTGCTTCTCCCGACCGCCAGCCGCGTTTTTCAGATCACTCGCCGCACCTGCCTCGATCGCGGACGAAGTGATCTGGAGCTTCTCGGCTAAGGCGGATACGCTAATCCAGCCCCCTTCGCCGAGATGGCCCTGCAGGCCGAATTTGCAGTGGCGGAGGGCTTGCGTAAGCGCCCTCTGGCAAACCGCGGGGTTCTCTAGCCACACCCACGGCTGCCATCGTGAGTTGCTATCACGACCGCCTTTCCCTTCGTTCCCGCTTCTGCGGCCACCTCCCATGGCGCCCCTCGCGGCTCCCTGGCCCACGAGGGGCCCGGCACACGGAGGAAAAAGTGGGAGTGGCTCCGCGACCAGCCGGTCCCCGGAGGACCCACCGGCAGCGAAGGAAAGAGGGGTACACGCGACCTCCCGGCCCACGTGTGCCAAAGCACACCGCGAGGCGCAAGAAGCCGATGGCAAGGGCCCGCGCGGCCCGTCGCAAGCTACTGGGCTACTCGTCTTGAGCCCACGCTGCGCGGCCCTGTCCTGAAAGGCAGGGGGTTCAAGGGGGCTGCACAGAGAGAGGGGGTAGGGCTCACACTCAGCACGACCTACACCCTGGACTACCTCACTACACCCTTGCTGCAGCACGCACGCAACGAGTAGTAGCATAGAAAGGAGGTAGCGACCTACGGGCGTACAGGCCTGCGTCCGAGCTGCCCCCCACGTTCCCCCCCGAACCCCCCCGACGCGGCACACTAAGACCCCGAACCCTAACCTAGACCCCGCGGTCAAGAAACAAGCGGTCAAGACGAACACAAGCGAGTTAGGGTATAGGGCTCTTGTGGGGTGGTTAGTGTCCGTTAGGGATTCATCGTGTTTTGCTTTTGCTTTAGGCGCGACCTTCCGGTCCGCGTCAGGCGGACTGGAGCTCGAGCCGTCGCGGCCTCGAGCGCCTAAGGATTCAAGGGCGGAAGCGGCGGTCTGAGGCGCGGAGCGGCTGCCCTTCCGGCACGCCGTCCTTATCTCCTCCTCTGCCTCCGCATCCGTGAGGAAACGGCCGTCAACGACCCTACCTGTACGAACCGTCAGGTCGTCGACATAGGCCACCCATTCCTTAGTGAACCTAAGCCTTCGATTGCGACCCGGCGCATACGCGCGGTCCACGACGTAGTTAAAATCGTCGGGACCATTGACAGGCCCGAAGGTAAGCCCAATAGGGAGGTACTTACCGCTACGCGCAACAATGGCAAGAACCTCCCTGGCACGCTTCGTGTTGCGGATCTGATTGAACCCGGAAACCGCATCAACGAAGCTATACCAGACTGATCCTACCGCTGCAGCGAGCACATCCGTGCTCCGCCGGCAGTAGTAAGTGGATCTCTTCACCCTGGCGTTTACCCTGCGGTAATCTACCACCAAGCGGCGTTTCCTCGCCCGCTTGTGGGAAGGCATCTCCTTCGTAGGGAAAGGGGCCGAACCCCAGGCCGAAGGGCCTCGCACAAGCTGCCCTCTCTGGACCTCCTCCTCAAGCCGGTCATCAACCCACTGCGCCGCTTCCCCGCGGAGCGCATGGGGCTGAGAGCTGACCGGAGGCCCCGTAGGGACGCAGTCGTGCGCAAACTTCCGGACCGTGGTACGCGCCGTACCTTCGACCCAGAATGCAGCGGCCTTCCGGCCCACCGTCTCCTTAATGGCTGCGAGATCAGCCTCGGTGAGCCCCGGACGGTTCTCCGTAGGGCCCAACCTGAGGCCTTCAATGACCTGCGCCTTATACTCTGGCGTACGGCGGGGATCGGCAGCCACAGCCTGGCCTGCCAACGCATAGACCTCCAGGTCCGCGAAGACACCATCCCAATCCTTGGCGTCTGCCTTCGACCGCCAGTGAGCATCCATCTTCCTGGAGAACTCCAGAACTTCAGCCTCCATCTTCGCTCTCTCTTGAGGGGAGAGGTCCTCGCCAGACTTAACGTCCGGCAACGGTACCTCCGGAGCGGAAGGCTTCGCAGGCTCAGCCGGCGGCTGGCCGCTCACTGAGCAAATGCTGTCGTAGCAAGGGGGCTGGTCGCCCCTCAGACCAGCATCCGCCAGGCAACGGCACAAGGCCGGAGCGAGCACCCTCGAAGAGGTCCGGGCCTTCGCGTGCTGATGGGCTACCCTGCCCAAAGCGTCAGGCTTTGCACAGCGAACGCAAACCGAATCCATCTTGAAGTTGGAAAGACAGATCAGCGCTCCTTCCGAATGCTTAGAACCCCTAGGAACTGATCCCAAGAGCTGACATCGATCAGCTCGGCCGAAAGCCCAAGGGAACTTCGGTTCCGAAAGCGTCCCAAACACGGGAGCCCACCCCTGGGCCTCCCAAGGCTCCCAAAGTCCTTCCTGATCTGAGATAGTAACAAGCATCTGGCGCCCCTTCTCGGCCACCATTGCTCCCCACCTACTGACCAGGGAGAGGAACTCCTTGGGGATACCCTTACCGGATAGGCCCACAACGAGGCACTTGGGGTCGAGCGTATCGACCAGAAGGCTCAGGGCTTGCCGGTCCTCCTCTGAGGAGAAGTCCCAGCGGATCCCGTAGGAGCTGGCTCCTTGAACCGCAGCAGGAGGGCTACGCAGGCCTCCTGCCTTACTGACCTGAGTAAGCGAGTGCTCCGACACCGCTACTTCGACAAGGTCCACGTCCATACCCTCTAGGTGATCTCTGATCCACCCCTGGACCGCGGCACAGGAGCTACCTCTACCGACGATCAAGGAGGGCGCGGGAGCCTCAGCAAGGAGCTCCTTCAACGCAGCAGGGACGTCAATCGGGGAAGCTGCCACACCCACTCGGTCCGGCACGGACTCTTGCAAGGAGTAACCGGCCTTATCGAGCTTCCGGGCAGAAGACGCAGCGAGAACCCCATCCCTACTAAGATCCACCTTGGAGATAATCTCCTTCACGGTGATGGACTCTATGGCCTGTCTCGTCCCTTCGCGGGTCAGAGAACCGCCTTCGTCCAAAAACGCAAGGTGCCACCGGACTCTGAGTCCTGAGGCGTCGGGGATGTACCGGTGGACGCCCACCTGTGCCCTGGCTTCGTCCACTTGCGTGACCTTGCCTAGGCGACAGGTTTTAGGGCCCACTCGGGCGCCATGGTACGCAACATGGTCACCAATACGCAACACGAAGTTGCGGCCCCGGCGCTTGACAGTAAACTCGACCTGCTTAGCTTCACCGGCCGCTTGCTGACCCAATGAAGGCGGCTGATGCTCTGGCTCGTCGAAAAACTCTATGGGGTCCCTCTTCTCGGGCACCTCCGCATCTTCCGGCACGAGCACTACATCCTCCGCGTGGGCTTCACATTGCGGCCTGGCGCCTCACCAGGGCCACCAGGAACAAGTTCGAGTTGCAGCCTATGGCCTTTAACCGCCACTATCCTCCAAGGGCCGGTCAGACCAGGCTTCCAAGGGACACGCCCCGCCCCCTCTGGCCGGGGCTTGGGGGAATTCCAGACAACTCTGTCCCCCACGCGGAGCTCAACTGTGCGACGCGACCGATTAGCAAGTCGGGCACGCGCCTCACTGCTCGCGTCCCAATGGCGCCGCACAGCGGCCGCCAAGTCGGAAAACTGCTTGAACTGGGAACGGGCCCAGTCCGTGATGGGCTCGAATTGGAGGGCCTCGCGGAGAACGTCCTTCTCCAACGGCAAGGCGAGGCTCCAGGACCGTTCCAGGTCCCTGGGGGTGTACCCATGCGCCCCCGGGGTATTATCCAACACATACTCGGCGACCATGAGCCATTCGCTCCAGTTCTCCATGGAGCCGCCGATATGCCGGATGAGGTTACCCAGAACCTTCTGGACCTCTTGGTGGACCCTCTCGTTGGACCCCATCTCACAAGGCCTGAGAGCCATACTGAACTGCTGAGTTGTCCCAAGCATGGAGCACAACTCCAGCATCATGGCATTCTTGAACTCAGTGCCTCGATCAGATCGGATGAGGCGGGGCAGGGTGCGTGATCTCAGCACGCACCGCAGAAATGCCCTACGCACATCCGTATGCGTAAGTGTCTTCATGGGTTCCAGAAGCACTGCGTGGCTAAGGCAATCAAAGTACGTAATACTGTATCGGAAGCCATCGCGGTCCTCCCGATTAGGACCCTCGCAGTCGACGGAAACTTCCTGCCAACACGCTTCCGCGAGACATTTGACAGGTTTCGCTTCGACCTTCGTGGCTCGGGCCCTGCCCTTAACACACGCCAGGCATTTGGACACCCACAACTTAACGTCTGGTTCCATTCCTGGCCACCAGACGGCCCTTTCAAGGAGACGGAACGTGACCTCCGCCGAACGGTGCGCCCCCAGGAGGCCACAATGCACAGTCATGTAGCATGACTTCCGCCACGTGACGCCATTGGGCCCGGCGATACCGTTCGGGACGACCGGGACGACCACCGTCTGGCCAGTCTTGATGGTCACTTCCCTCTCCAAGACTCCGTCCGAGCCAAGCTTGAAAGGGGCTTCCGGCTTCTTGACCGAAGCCGTAAGGGACGGATCTCTCCGTTGAGCCTCGTGCCAAGCCGTGCGAAGAGCTGGCGTGACGCCGAACTCGCAGAGCCCGGCGCCATCCCTGGCCGCCAAGGCCAGCTTTTCTCTCTGACTCTCCGGGCTGTCCTTGTCCGACAGCACAGGGAAAGAACCGAGGCTGAGGGGACCAGAACCCCCGGACGCGGACACCTTAACCCGGCAAGTCCGCACGGAATGTGACTTGACACAAAAGGGCCGGTGGGAGGAGTACAACTCCACAACCACCCGTGGGGCCTTGGTAGCGGACCCCACAAAAGCCAGGGTCCTGCTAAGCTCTCCTTCCTTGACCTCGATCTTCTTCGAGAGCTGGACGGCCATCCAATGGCCTTCCTCTCCTGAACACTGGAAGGCGGCGATGACAGGCGAAGCCCTGAGCGACTTCCGATGCCCAAGGGACTGGATGCCGTCCCCATCATTCCAACCTTCCACGCGGTCCACCTCTCCCTTGAGACCAAGGAGACACGCAAAGGATTCCCGGAGGCGAACTTCGCCCTCCTGGAGATTCCATATGCGTTCGCACTCAGAATTAACCACATGCCTGTGGCTGTGCCAGTTGGGCTCGACAGCCCAGTTGAGCGAGCTCGGCCCGCTCAGGCAGGACGGGAAGGCCTGGTGCCCTTGCAGGACTTCACCAGAGGCGTTCACGACCCAGGAACTCCACAAAGAAGGGCCGTCCTTCTCGCACCCCTCGACTGGAAGCTCCAGGTCGCCCCCAGTCCAGACCCTCGCCTTAATCCTGCCGTACACCGTGGGCAGGAGCCCTTCCACGGGCTTTTGGAGGAAACCTTTGGCCCATGCTCGGATGAGGTCCGTATCAATGTCCACCGAACCATCAGCAAGGCTGGCGGACAAGAGGGCGTTCACCTCGAGTGACACGCTCGGGTCGGCAGACTCCGGGCCCTCAGCGGCCTCCTTTTCGGCTTGGGCCTCAGCAACCTCCAGAGCTGTTTCCTCCGCCTCCTGCCGGATGCACGAAGGACACCTTGAAAATAGGTATGTCCTCTTTCCGCAGGCGCAGACTCCTTCGTGATCCCAAAGCTCCCGAGAGGGCGCGTCAACGAGACCACGCAAGGAAACATCCGCGACTTTGGAGATCCCTTCTAGCTTCAGGGACGAAAGGACCTCAGCGGAAGCGGCAATCTTGCCCACTATCCCATATCCTGGTATAGGGGGCTCGGGAAACTCACGCCCCATCTCTGGGCACGCCTCAGCCACCTCAGCATGAGTAGAGTGCGCCTTCCAGACCTTAGGCTTAAGGCTCCAGATACCCTTGATCCCTGCCCAAGCGAGGCCCGCGACGCGGGCTTCCTTGCGCTGCAGGTTGCGAGCCTGGAGGGTGACTTCAACCACCAGCGGCCACCGCAAGGCAGCGGTGACAACTCCTCCTTGGCCAAGTCCTACCAGAAAGGTAGGGGAAAACGCAGCGGCTTCCCGAAGTACCTTCGCACAGGACGTAAGCAGGTCGACGCGGAGCTTCTTGACCTTCT
The DNA here is from genome assembly GCA_905221615.1 of Symbiodinium sp. CCMP2592. NCBI lineage: Eukaryota > Dinophyceae > Suessiales > Symbiodiniaceae > Symbiodinium > Symbiodinium sp. CCMP2592. The sequence goes on along the minus strand of CAJNDT010000268.1, from coordinate 56,465 downwards.
TGGGCCCGGTAAGCTTACCGGTCATACCGTCGAAGTGGGACGCCACTCCGTCATCGTCCTCAAAAGGGCCCCAGCAGCCTCTCACCGCAATGGAGTGCCCCGGGATTCCCGAGACGAAGACTTCACGGATCTCCGTGAGCGCCCTTTCCTGCTCCGTCCAAGGGGCATAATCGAAAACAATCATAACGCGGACAGGGGGACCGCCCGCGACCCCGACCGGCACCGCAGCCGCGGTCGCCGGGGCAACCTGCGTCGCGTGATCGGGAACCGCGTCTTCCCCTACTGCCCAGGGAACAGGACCGTCACCTTCGGTCCCTTCTCCAAGGTACTGGTCCAGGTCGAACCCCTTCAGCTGGCCAGTCATCCCGACCAAGTCCTTGGTCCGGGCGGCCAAGAGCTCGTCCCGACCCTTCGGGTTCCTGGAAAAGGAGTCCCCCAGCGTCGCACTGCGACCACTGAGACTCCTGATCTCAGACCCATCCATCAAGATCTCCGCAACCCATCGAACCAGTTTCTGGTCGGAGCCGATATCAGAGGACTGCGCTCTCGTAAGATTGGCATGGTCCGTCCAACACAGGGTTCGGATAGTTCCGAAGACCTTTCGGGTTGCTCGCTTGACTTCGAGCTGTGCGAAGGCTTCTTGAATCAGCGGGGGCCAATTTTGCTGCGCAGGGGTCAGACTCTTGGAGTGAGTCATAAGAACCTTAATCCTTGAGAGGTCCCTGCTCATTTGCACCACCGAGCCCCCTACCGCAATCCCGCTGGCGTCCGCTATCTGCTCAAGCGGGCAAGAGCCATCAGCAGCCGACGCCTCATCGAAGGCCGCCAGGCTGATATGGTGGCTCATCATCTTCTTGATGGCCTTGAAAGCCTTGCAGCCGGCAGTGGTGCCTGTCCCCAGGCCACCTTCCGGAAACTCCGCTCCCGGTTTCTGCCATTGGCCCAAAACCTTAGCAGCATGGCCATATTCCGCTGGCAGATAGCCCCGAAGCCAGTTCGCACACCCAAGGAATTGCTGGATGTGGAGCTTTTCCTTAAGCGGCGGGAAATCCACGACCGCTTGGCATCGCTCCTCGTCGGGCGCACTCCCGTGCCGCCCGATCCGGTGCCCGAGGAGCTTACCCTCTGACACACAGATCTCAGCCTTGGCGACACCAAAGGAGAACCCAAAGAGGATGCTCTTGTCGAGGAAAGCTTCCAAAGAGACCAGGTGATCGAGAAGGTGCGGGCAAGCACCCTTGTGCCTCGCACCCATATCCTCCCGCAGCTTGTCGTAGTAGTAGTCGGAGGGAGGTTCCTCGATCATCTTCTCAATGTCGGCCGATTCCACTATGTGGTACACCGGCTCGTTCCTAGTGTCCACTCTGGAACCACTAGTGACGTCTCGGCCGTGGCTTCCTCCAAGCCCCCTCGTAGCGGAACCCGCATCCCATCCTGCCCAACGCGGCCCCGTCTTCGTCCTGAAGACCGCGAGATCGGACGTGACGGGCACGGTCGACCAGTCGACAGACTCGGGCCAAAGCCTGAGGTCCCTAGTCTGCCACAACCGCCACGGGCCGCCAGAAGACTTCAAGAGGCAAGTCTCGTACGGAAGCCTTTCGACATCCGGCCGATTCTCCGGGTCACCTTCCTGGGGCCTGCCGCTCCAAAGGCCAGCCATTCCTCCCTTCGTCTGCCACCACTGGCCCTCAGTGGGGATGGAGGAGAGGAAGGACACGGCATCCGGATCCGTAACCACGGACTCCGTGGCCCAAGGCCCTCCTAGGACCGTGCTTACGGCGGCAAGGGCGAAAACCGCCCCAACCCTCAGGCCCTTACGCCAACCCCTGCTGTGCGAGCATGCGCCGCAGCCTTGCAGGCCACAGACGGCGGTCCTCTCGGTGGACCCGCACGCAAAGCATCCAGGGAAGGTCGAGTCTTCGGCAGTGCCTAATCCGCAGTTCCCACACGGGTCACCACTCGCGTCCGTAAAGAGGGTCTCAACCCCTCCGCATTCACACGCGGTGGTCTGCGCGAGCCCGGTCCGGACCTCGCCGACGACGGCACCCGGAGAGACAGTCGTGTCCTCTTCGGCTACCAGCAAGATCGAACCTTCCTCGGCTCCTGTGGGCCACAGCCCAGGCACTGCTTCGCAGTTGGCGGACTCTACCGGGAGGACAGCCTCCGTAAGGGAGCCATCCTGGCCTCCACTGCCTTCCCTCTTCACAGGTGCGATGACCCCATCTCCGGCCAAGAGCTCCAGCGGGTTCTCCCCGCTGTACCGGAGCAGGTCCCTGCCTCCGGTACCCGGCTCAAAGCACAGAGCACCGTCGAGACTAGAAAGCCTGGACTCGAAGGCGTAGGCGCGGTCCTTCCGCGACCTACTGTAGTCTTCGCACCTGGGGATCTTAATCCCAAGGGTTTCCAGGGAGTGGCAGTCAGGAAGGGGCTTGAAGCCCAAGCCCTGCCGTCCCGAGCAATCCAAGGCGCGGCCGCCAAGGATGAGCCCATGCCAATCCGAGGTTCCTTTCGCGGCTATTTTACAGCGCACGAATATCTCTGGACCCTCGCTGCAGTTGTCGGGGGAGAGCCCCTCCAGAAAGCGGACTCTCAGCACGACGGCCCCCTTTCAGGGGCACCGGCTTCCCTGCAGCGATCCCATGGACGAACTCCGGATGCACCCAGCGTTCGAACTTCACGACAGGAAACCTCCGGTCCTCCGTGCCGATCCCCAAGGCAGCAGCCCGGTTGAGGATCCCAACAGAGGAGTTCCTCCGTGATGTGGTTCGAGCCTGCACACCCGTCCAGCATGCATTCCACCATGCCGTCGATGACCTGCACGACTGTTCTGTACTGGTACCCCCCGACCTCGTTCTCGCAGAGGTGCCACCAGTCCTGAGGCAGCTCGTCCAACGAGCTGAACTTCGACGACGAGCTCTTGGCAAGCGGGAAAGCGGAGGAGTTCGCCGCAACAACCGTGCCAGCGCTCCCAATCTGGATGGAGAGCGTAGCGAAGGGATTCACCATCCCGGCGCCACTCGGGGCCGCCCAGTTCGAAGGCAACGCGGCTCCCCCAGTGGCGGGAAGCGAATGGACCATGTCACAGTCCGCTCCCTTACGGCACGACCCGTTCTTCTTGAAGAAAGGGCAGATAGTCCCTGGCGGCTTCGCGCCCGCCTTGGACTTCGCCTTGGGCTTGGCCTTGGCCTTGCCTTTGGGCTGCCCTCCGGGTCCACCCTTGCCCTTGCCCTTGCCCTTCCCCGGCGTTGTCGCCAGGGTGGACGCGTCCCGCTCCTTCTTGGCCGCGAGGGCCTTTTTGCGGAGCTCCTTGTCGTGCGAGTAAGGGCACGCGTCCCCTTTTGGGCAGTTCCCGTGGTCGCGGAAATGGAAACAGATAGGCTTACCTTTTCCATTTCCTTTCGGACCAGCGGCAAGCGTGGAAGAGGCGGCCGCCTTGGCCGCGGCCTTAGAAGCCTTGAGCTCCGTCCTCAGCTTCTCGACCTCCTTCCGCGCGGCGGACAGGGCTGGGTCTTCCGTCGAACCTGCGTACACGCTATTAGCCGTCACCCGATGCGCAGCCTCACGCTGCTCATATTCGAGGACGACCTTATGCGCTTCTTCCCAGGTCGAAGGGCCTCGAAGCCCTGCGGATGCGCCGTCGCTAGGCCACAACCGCTTATCACCGCGGATCTCCTTCTGGAGATGTGGAGGCATCTTGCGCAAGTAGCTTAGGAAGAGCTCCCTCGCTGTCTTGCCAAGACCCACACTCTCCAGCTCCGCGATGGAGGCCTCAAACAGGGGCTCGAACTGGTGCCCTGTGAGACGGCCCTTAGTGAGGGCGACGTGCTCCGCGTCCACCCTCATCTCCTTCTCTTCTCGGCTCTCGCCGAAGACAAGGTGCCGCTGCTTGATCCTTTCGTAAACGGCTTGGGGATTCTCAGTAACTTCCCCGGTCTTGGAGGCAGCCTTGTACACGTTAGTAAAGGTCTTAAGCCTCGAGCCGCGGCAGCGAGCACGAAGGGCGATGAGTTTCTCCCGGAAATTCATCCCCTTGCAGTTGTTGGCAAGGCCACAGACGTCCTCGAACTCTTCGTAGAACTGGACCACGTCCCGGATGTCGGAGCGATCGTCGGTGAGCGAGGGCCATTGGAGGTCCGTCTTCACGGTCGTGATCGACGTCTGACCTCCGCGAGACGCCAAGGCCTCCTTGAGCGCCTCGGTCTGGGCCGCCAAAGCTGCAGCGAGCTCTCCGGCTCCGCCGCTGGCGGAGTGAGGCTCGCCGGGCTTATCCTTCTTAAGCCCTTCGAGCTCTATCTCCAGAGCCGCAAGGCGGGACTTCAGGGGTGAGTCCCCCGGACCAGGTTGCGGATCCTCAGGGATCGCGAGCTGAAGGTCCACCGGGAGAGGCGCCGGTGCTCCGGACTTAGAGCCCGACTCCGCAACGGCGCCCGTCCGGGCCGCCAGGGCCGGGACAGAAGAAGGAGTGCTCCAAACCTTCTCGGGATCGCCGCTGCTCTTGCCTCCCAGGGCCAAGATCAGCTCGCCGAGGCACGAGATCTCCTTCTCGACCTCCTCTCGGTCTTCCGACCCAAGAGAAACCGCGGCAACGGTAAACCTGGTGCGCAGGGCCCGCACCATCCTGGCAGGGTGCCAGTCACCTCCCATTTTGCCGTATTCCTCGGCAAGGATGGTGGCCTTGGTAGTGATCTTCTCAAGATCCTCCACCGTGACCTCTGCCTGTGCGCCTTCAAGGCCACAACCAGCCTTGAAACCCGCGTCAGGTAATCCGCGACCGGTTCCTGGTCGGGACGGTAGAGCTCCCGCAGGTCCGCCTGCAGGGTCTCCGCCGTGACGGGACCACCCGTCCCAGCAGACGAGGGAGGCCCGGAACGGGCCGGGCCGCCGGCCACCGGCGAGAGAGCAAGCGCACCAACACGGCGCGCCGTCTCGGCCACGTCCGCCGGCGCAGCGGCAGGACGCGGAGCCGGTACCCCGGCCTCCGGCAGAAGCTCTTCAGAGCTGGGGCCCGGATCGCCATCCTGAGCACCCGGGCCCGCTTCCGCAGCTGGAGCTTCCTCATCTTCCTCTTCATCTTCTTCCTCTTCCTCTTCGGCATCGAAGTTGTCGTAGAGGAATTCCATCGTCTCCTTCCACAGACGCTGTTCATCTGCTAGCGTCGTGGATCGTCCGTCCTTCTTCTTGGTGGGACGGGACCCCGTTTCCTTACGCCAACGGAGCCAGTACATAAAGGGCATCTTCTCCGGGTACTCCACTGACCCATCCTCGATGCACCTCAGCAACGTGGCTCCTTCCGGCTGACCTGCGACCTCAGCGCTCATGGTCGCCTAGCGAAGGAGAGAGCCCCGTGCCACACAGGACCACGGCCTCAAGGCGCACGACAAGCGCGCCTTCGAGGCCACGTTAAAAGATTGCGGCGCAGCAGCCGCCTGGGTGGCCGTTTCCCAGAACAGCCCCCAATTGTGGAGAACGGAAACCCAAAGGGGCAGCACGCACCCTCGTTTTCCGTCCAAGCAGAAAGTCCAACGACCGTGACAGGTCGAACGTCCGCCCAGGACGGGCTGCGCGCAATTGCGTCGCGGCAACGAGAAGCTACCAACGACACACTGCCGTGCTCACTTGAGCCAAAAAATGTTATGAATACGAATTACAGAAGAGCATGCATAAAAGCATACAGCACAACAGCCAGCCCGCAGACTATGTACAGTTACAAGTAGCAGTAGCAGCAGTAGTAGTAGTAGTAGTAGTAGTAGTAGTAGTAGTAATAGTAGCAGCAGCATTAGTAGTAGCCGCAGTGGTAGTCGCAGCGGTGGCAGCAGTGATAGTCGTGGTAGTAGTAGTAGTAGTAGTAGTAGTAGTAGTAGTAGTAGTAGCAGCAGCATTAGTAGTGGCCGCAGTGGTAGTCGCAGTAATAGTAACAGCTGTAGTTGCAGGAGAAGCCGCAGTGGCGGCAGCAGTAGTAGCAGCGTAGTAGATTCGCCACAACAGAAGGACGGCAGCGACAGGAACCACCACCGAACTCTTGCCAAGGAACACAGTCAGACTGAGCATCGCTGGCCACATGAACCTGCAAAAAAAAAGCAAACTCCCACAAGTACATGGCTGCAGTATGTAAGATGGAAAGAAGCCTTACTAATACAAGGCATTGGTAAATTCAATGAACTATGTTCATGCCGGGTTATACATTCAAGCTACAGCATCAGATTTGTAGCCGTAAGAAAGATGGGGTGCCCACTAGTTGCTAGCAAGTCTTCGACAATTTCTCGCTTGGATCATAGGAACTGAGACACACCGGCCAAAACCCTGCTCGCATTGCTCCTGAAGGTGTGGTATCAACATTGTCCATATCACGATACTGTCATCACTGTCATCACCGTTTCCTTCGAAATACTCCGACGACGAAGATGTCCACGCCACGACTATGACATGCTAAGGATGCCGGATTGAGGACCTGAGATGCAGAACCCTGCAGGGACACACGCCCTCGCCCCGAACCCTGAACTCCAAATCCTGAGACCCTGATGGGACTCAAGACATAGAACTGCAAAATCTCCTCATCTCCACAACGAAAACCCAAACCCTCGTGATGTCGGCTGCCACAAACCTCAACGATCTAAGCCTGAAACACAATGTTGTGTTGAGTGAGGGTTCTTTCTTGGGCTTCTTCTTGAGGGTTTAAGATCTTCTGTTATCGCCATGGGCCATGGGAGTTCAGGGCTTGAGGCTGTCACCTGACTCAGCACAACCCTCTGACGACAAAGCAAACCCCTGAACCCCTAAACCCCCTAAAACCCTTAAACCCCCCCTTGCAACCCAGCCAGGGCTGCCGAATCCTCTGCGACGTTGCGGATGACGGGTGCGGGCCTCGGGGTCCGACGCAGCAAGCCGCAAGGATCACGGTTTAGGGCTTAGGGTTTGGGGGTTTCGGGTTGCGGGTTGAGGGTTTAGGGTTTCGGGTTTAGGTTTCGAGATTCGGATTTAGGGTTTTGGGTTCCGAGTTTCGGGATTCCTTGAAGAATTCGCACAGGGATCTTTTCTATTTGTGATGCTCTGGGTTTGAGGTTCGGAGTTGGGGCTCAGGCTTTGAAGCCTTGAGGGCAGCATTTAGAGGTTGGGTTTGAGGTTTTGAAGCCTTGCTTGGAGGTTCCTGGGTAGTGATAAGTGGGTTATAAGTAAAGTAACGATAATAATAACCCATCTTAGAGGACTTGTAACCCCCTTATAACTACCCATGAACCTCCAAGTTTGGCCCTAAACCCCATACCCTTATGGAAATTCTATGGATCCCTTTGAAGGGACCTTTAAAGGACCCTCCAAGTGAGGTTCCGACACTGAGCTTAAGGTTGATGCGAGAGGCTCACGACGGCACGACTCACTGCACGTCCGTGGGGCGATGCAAGCTGAATGCGACTTAGGGTCTAGGGTTTAGGGGTTCAGGGTTTAGGGTTCGGGGTTCAGGGTTTAGGGGTTCAGGGTTTAGGGTTTAGGGGTTCAGGGTTTAGGGGTTCAGGGTTTAGGGTTCGGGGTTCAGGGTTTAGACCATGTGCCATTTGAATATGTCAAGTCTCAACTCTGGAATACGACGTCAAGACTTTGTGCTAAAGACTTTGCATGCTAGACAGAAGACTATCCAACTACAAGCCTCTTCCTTCCTAGACGGAAGGCTTTGAGGCTTTGACATGAAATAACGGTTAAAGGACATGCTCTGGGCCAGCATTTTAAGACTTAGAAGCTGGGTTTAGGTCCGGGGGCTGGAGGGATTAATTATTGTGTTGCCGCCTTCCTGGCTCTATACCAGGAAACCCAAGCAAGACCATCACCGAATCCTAGAAAGGCCATGGAAAAAAACACCGTAAAACCCAATGCAGCCCTATAGACAAACACGTAAAGCCGTAAAACCCGTGTGAAGCCCTATAAACCTCTGTACAACCTAAGAAAAAAAGAGATCTAAACCCTCTTAGACCCCAAAACCCGCGATAGGCGGCTACGCCCCCATACTATCTGACTTAAAATCCAAACCAGAAAACCCGAAAACCCCTAAGCAATAACCACCAAACCTTGAAACCCACAAAAGCCTCATCCCAAAACCTCAGACTTCGAAGCCTCTGTAACCTCGCGAGTTCTGGGGTTGATGGTGTTGGGACTAGGGGTTTAGGATTTAGTGGTTTACTTGGAGGGTCGGGGGACTTAGTAACTGGTTATTTTAGGGACTTATAAGTACCATAACCCCAATTAGGGTCCCTTTTAGGGTACTTATAAGTCTACTTACTACCTACTTACTAAGTCCCCTGACCCTCCAAGTAGAGTTGAAGGTTTAGGGCTGAAGGGACCTAGGGTTTACCTTCAGGGTTTCGGGCTTTTCGGGCTTAGCGTATATGGTTTCGAGTTTGCGGCTTAAGGCGTGCCGTGGGAGTTGTTTGTGTTTAGGGTTCGCTTGGAGGTTCTTGGGTAGTTGTAGGTGGGGTGAGAACGTATTATAAGTACAGTTGCCCTGATTATAACCCTACCTATAAGTACCCATGAACCTCCAAGTAGGGTTCTTGACCCCCAAATGCTTCAACCACAACCGCTGTCTCTTTCACATGAGCCGTGTCACATGGAGGAGGACTGGTACCTGAGCCGCGGGAGGTCGCATTTAAGCTTCAAGGGCTTGGGTTTCAGGAATGACGGTGTTACCGAGACTACTGAGTGAAGTTCCGGGGCGGCTTGCTGAAGGTCTCGCGACCATCAAGTGAAGAACGTTGCGCTCAAGCGCTACGGTGCGGTGCTGTTTAGGTCTCAGCAGTCGGCTTCCAGAAACGGCGCACAGTGTTCAAGGTCAGCGAGGCTTGATGGTGAAGCGTTTGGCAGGGCCGAAGGTAGATTTAGAGGGTGCTAAACGTCGGTGGCTTTCGCACTCTGAAATCGCACGCACAGGCGGGCAATGCAAACAGTGGAGCCAGAGTCCTCGAAATGGATGCTTCAGACTCTCTAAGATCATACCATATACACATTTACATATCTATACATACATATACACGTATCAACATCCTGACAACTAGGGTCCGTATGATGAGGAACCACCTAGTAACTCGACACACCCACGAACCCTCCACTCCTGAGCTTCGGACTGCATGGTTTCAAGTTTGTGTATCCGGTCGATGCCGGTTGCAAGGACGACCCACAGGGGCCTGAGCTTCAGTCGCAAGCATCTCGAAGAGAGGGAACGGTTCTTTGGAGCCCATTCTGACAGTGCAGATTCCCCTAGAAGAAGAGTGCAGGAACGTTCTTCTGCTTCTCTCTTAGAAATAAACTGCATGCGACTTCAGGAAGTTCGGGCATCTGGTCGTCCAACACCGCTGCAACAATAGCATACTCTGTTGCATTTGGAAGTCTGGCCACGCCGGTCGCACGGACGGTATAATGCTTCTGGGAGCGAACTTTACTGTCGTTGTGGAAACACTGAACGGCACACCCACCATTCCAAAGGACTATAAAGAATTGTAAGTGCGATGGAACGTCCTCACACATTTTGGTCGGGTGACTGTCACTTTGAGGTCTACTTGGAAATCCATGAGTGTTACCCCCAACAACCTTTATGATGCAGGGTAAATATTGTTCTGATCCACCCGCGTAGTATCGTTTGATATGGTAGAGTAGAGTACAGTACAGCATTGTTTAGCATGGTATAGTACAGTACAGTATAGTAAAGCATCGTATAGTCTAGTCTAGTCAAGTATAGCACAGCATAGTACCATGTAGTATCGTTTGGTATACTACAATATAGTATAGTATAGTTTTGTATAATGCAGCAAAGTATAGTATCGTTTGGTATAGCATGATACACCATACTGTACTGTACTAAACTCTCCTACACTATACTTCATTTGCAGATTGAAACCCATGCACATAGTTTTCGTCCTCCGGTCTTGAATGTCGTGAATAGCTCAGGGACCAGCTGGAGCTGCCAAGGCAAGGCAACGCAATCACTGAGAGCCAAACGGCCGGAAGTGCACCAGTGTCTTCAAGCTTCTATGTTGTCAGTGAGCATTTTCAGGAGAGTTGATTAAAACAGGAGCTTGGTCACATCGCCACCATGGATGTGGCAGAAGCAGTTATCGGAGTAGATCAAACAGCAGCAGTGGCACCAGGTGCTTACTAGACGGAGCGGTAGCAGCTTCAGCAGCAACATAAGAGTGATGACGATGATGGTGACGATGCTGACGATGACATGATGGTGCTAGTGCTGGTGATGGTGGTTATACGTCCCCTAACTTGGGTTATAAATGTAGCTATCCTACTTAGAACCCCACGTATAGCTACCGATGAACCCTAAACTCCCATAATCCTATACCCTAAACCCTAAACCCCATAGAGCTCTTAAAGGAACCCCACCTATAATATGATTACCCATCAACCTCCAAGTAGTTGGTGGGGGAGTCTCCAGTCTTCCGGTCCAAGCTACACTTGAAACTTTCTAACAGTAGTCGTAATGTGGGCCTGGTTCAGGGTTCCTCTAAAGGGGTCTATAAGGGATCTATAAGCGTACTAGAATAATGTAGGAACCTGATTAAGAACCCAGGAACCCCCAAATGAGAGGATTCATATAAGGAACCCTAATAATGGCCCAAGAGTTCTTAATCAGGTTCCTACATTACGGCTTGCGGCATGCAAAGTAATCAGGCAAGCTGTTTTCTTCCGCTCCAACATAGCTCCTGCCCGTCGGCTGGCTTTGTGCCTGCTGGATTTTGGCTTTCAGGTCCACGACGCCTGAGCGCAAGCACGACCAAGCAGGGCTACCTGCTGCAAAACCCGCTAAAGACAATGACAAGGAGGCCGACATGTTACAGGTCGGGCAGCATCCCGAACACACCATGATTCTGCCAGCACGTGAGAAAAGAGTCAGCAGGGACAGAACCCAAGCCGGCACTTCATGACTTGCTGACCTAGTATCCAACAACATGCCAAACTTCTAGAGCTGAGTCCAACACTGGTGTGTACGTATTTCACTGTGCCCTGTCTCCTGCTCTTGATGCTGCGTGGCGGTGGCTTGGCGGTAACGAAAGTGCTGCTGGTGTGTGGTGTGCGCAATAACTGCCTATCGGCCATGGCACGTTCCTCTTCATCAAGGCTCTCCCAGGAGCTATCCAGCAGGTTCACTACCGAAAGGCCGCAAGCACGGAGGTATCTCCTTGGATGCTGTGATGGAAGCCTTAATGGGGGCTCCTATAAAGTACCCTTAGTAGTATAGGGCCCCAAATTAGGGATCTACTTTTTAGATCGGGGTTGTGCTTTGAATCCATGGTTTTTCCGGTGCCTCGACTCACCCGATTGCAGCCAACCATCGGGACTGCAGGAAGGCTGCGGCAGCGCAACTTGCGTGTTCTGTGTCAAAAAATCCCAATGCCGGTTCGTTAAGCCCTACACTCTACACCCCTTCAGTCACAAGCACTAAACAAAAAAAAGCCTGAGCCCCCAAAAACCAAAAAAGGCTTCATAGCCCCCAAGCAAGTCGAGGTCTGAATCCTCAAATCCTCGACGGACTTCCAGCATTTAGGGTTTAGGGTTTAGGGTTTAGGGTTTAGGGTTTAGGGTTTAGGGCCACAATTTGGAGAACTACCCGTTTGGTACCCTCATAGAAACTCTCATAAAAAGCCCCATTAGGAACCCTTCTACAAAGCCAACCAGAGGGATGCTTCCGTGCAGAGAAAGCCCTTGAGACGCATGTTGGGAGCTTTCCGGGGAAGGATGCTGAGATTACATAAGTACGTCTTCTCGAGTTTTCTATGACTAAAGCTCAAAATGCCCGCTAAACTTCGTGTTGCAGCATTTCGGTCGATGGCGACCTTCAGGTGCAGAACACTGGCGCCACTATACCGAAAGAGAAGCCTGAGAGCTTCCTCTTGGTATGTAGAGCTGCAGACAAACGTAAAACCTAAACCTTGAAACATCTTAAAACCCTAAACCCTCAACCCAGCCCTAAACCCTGAAACCCCAGAAGCCTTAACCCCCAACCTTAGACTCGAAGCCCTCAACGACACGGTGCTGCTTCATCATCGTCTGCCCCAGCGGGTCCCCAGTGAGGAGATGCAGCGTGCGCGGGGCGCTGTGGTATTGGATGGCTACCTCAAACAGGGCGCTCCGTCGAGGCCCTTTATACTGTAGAGTCCCACGGCTTTCGGGGTTTAGGGTTTAGGGCTTTCGGGTTTTCGGGCTTAAGGTTTAGGGCTCCATAGTTTTAGCTATTCCCCCTTTAGAACCATACTACCAATAGTAGGAACAAAAATATGAATATTTCGAAAGGAGGCTACAGATACTGCAGGGTTCTATGGGGCTTTAGTATAGGGCCGATCATGATTAGAATAGGCCTGCCATGAAAGGGTCTGGTCTGGAGCTTGAATTTAGGGGTCGTCGGGTTGAGCCAGGTTTTAGAGTTTGGGGGCTCGGAATTCTGAATTTGTTGCATCGGGGTGGCTAAACCCTAAACCCCTAAACCCTAAACCCTAAACCCGAAGCCGTAGGGTGGGGGGCTAAGACTTCAAAGGTCCCCACAGGACTTTGTGCCACGAGTACTTCGGGGGTTCATGGGACTTGGTAAGTAAGGTTGTAATGGTTGGGTTTAGGGTTTAGGGTTTAGGGTTTAGGGGTTACAAGGATCTTAAGTGGGTTTCATACGTGTTTATAACTGCAGCTATAACCCCAGGTACCAAGTCCCACGACCCTTCAGGCATTCACTTTCTTTGGGCTTCCAGGTTCAGAACTGAGATCTCGCAGCTTAGGAGCTTGAGATCTAGGGTCCACAGCTTGAGGGTTAGCGGTTTGGGAGGTTCGGGCTTGGGTTCTTGGTTCGGGTGCTTCATGCTGGGAGGGTCGAGGGACTTAGTAACTAGTTATTTTAGGGACGTAGAAGTATCCTAACCCCAATGAGAGTCCCTTTTCGGGTACTTATAAGTCTACTTACTACCTACTTACTAAGTCCCCTAAAGACCCTGCAAGCAACTTGTGGCCTGGCATTGAGATCCTTACTTTGTCTCCTGTGGAAGGAGGGATGGGGAATTAATCAGGGGTCCAAGTGTGCCTGAAGGTGCTGCCTTAAATAAAAACCTAGCTGTTTCGTAGCAAGTAGTAATCACGGTACACGCACGACAGTCGGATGGCACATATGAAATACAAGGTTGCTTTCAGTCTCTTCGTCAGAAAGCTGCGTGTGATAAGATATTCTGCAGAGGTCTGAACCACTCGCATCTTTGCACCAGTATAGCTGAGCAGCCTTGCGCAAAGGTTCATAGCATACGTGTGAAAGCCTTCATCTGTGTAGACTGCTCCCGAAACAGAAACCCCAAAATCCTGAAACCCAGACTTTACACTCCCGTAAGCCTACGTGTGAAAGATTCCATGTTGCTGCCCAAAGGGCAGGCTTCGCCAAGCAGGCTTCCGCCGCTGGGACCAGGACATCCACCACATAGCCGTCCACCTCTGCATGAGCCTGCTCCCGATGGACTTTAGGGTTTAGGGTTTAGGGCTTCAAGGCTCAGCAGTTGTTTAAAGCTTGTGGCTTGTGGTACCGGGCTGATGGTGCAGGGCCCAGCAGGGCATCAGGCTCAAGAAAACGGTCTGAGATACCGATGTTCTGTACTGCATATCTTTGTTCTTGAGGTTCAATGTAAGTCGTAGAGCCGAACAATCAGTCAATGTCAGCAGCAATGCGAGCTATTTACTACTACTACTACTACTACTACTACTACTACTACTACTACTACTACTACTGCTACTGCTACTGCTACTACTACTACTACTACTACTACTACTACTACTACTACTACTACTATAACTTCTACTACTACTATAACTACTACTACTACTACTACTACTACTACTACTACTACTACTACTACTACTACTACTACTACTACTACTACTACTACTACTACTACTACTAATACTACTACTACTACTACTACTGCTGCTACTACTACTACTACTTCTACTTCTACTGCTACTACTACGACGACCAGTGCTACAGCACATGTACAGCCTGCCAGCCTCTCCACGCATACCCAGTGCATCCAGCGCTTTGCGGATTTCCTCCACTGGCTGTGTGGGTGCAGCAGCACGCAGCTGGAGCGCCCGGAAGGCCGGCTGCACGTAACTGAGGTATCTACCTCAAATGAGCATGTCGAAGATTGCACTCCACCCCTGCCTCTAAAACTAAGATTTCGCATGCTGTTGATGGCCAGCCTTGATGCGAAACCACTCACCTTGAAGGTTCAAGGCCCCCAAGACAGCAGCTGAAGCCAAGAACCCCAAGCTTCACCCGAGCTGCCCAAACCCTCTGGATCAATCTCCGGAAAGTGGGTCTTGATGTCCTCAGGGACTCGGCTCTGGCACTGTTGCGACACGGTGCTAGGGGCTCGGCACTCAGCACCCCAAGCCGGAGACCCCAGAAGTGCCGAAAGCTCAAATTCTTCGAGTTGGCATGTTCGAGCTGAGGGAGCAGCCTTGGGTATTGATGTTGGGGTATCGGTGCATGGCAAACGATGCTGCTGATGATGGTGGTGGTGGCGCTCACGATGATGGCTATAGTCTTCACAACAATACTTTCGCAATAGTTCAATGTGAGAAATAGTTCATGCGGCTACTGCGACGGCTGCTGGTGCAACTGCTCTTGCTACGGCTACGACTACCACTACGACTACGGCTGCGGGTGTATAAGGCTCCTAGGACTCGGACCAGGACAAGGACTGCAACTACGACCAAGATTAGGGTTTAGGGTTTAGGGTTTAGGGTTACCACCTTCACCACTACCACTACCACGACCACGACCGAGGCCACTGCCGCTACCGCGACCATGCTACTGCTGCGACCGTTACCACTACTACCACCACTACAACTGCTACTACTACTAATGATACCACCACTACAACTGCAACAGCCGCAACCATCGAAGTAGCAGCACAACATCCCAAATCGCCAGATCAGAGGCGGGTCCAGAAGTGCCGGGCACAGCATCGCACCTCGATTCGGGCTCAGGGCGATGGATGTCAAGTTTCGAAGAGGCACATAAAATTAAAAAACAAAAACAAAAAACACCCTGAAGAGAAGGGGTGCGCAATTCAAAGCGCAGGCATAACGCTTTATTCCTATGACAACTTCACTAGCCATCACAGACATCTTTGTCCTGCAAGCTCTCTGCCGCCCAGGAACAACGTGCATTCCCGGCCACGGTGCTTGGCGACAGGACGCCCAAGAGAGCCTGGACCAAGCTCAGTCGACCTTCTTGTAATGACTTTCTAGTATCAGCATGTGGCAGTCATCGCGCTAGCATTACCGGCCACGATATCTTCATTGTCATGCTTACAATCACCATCTTCACAATGCTCATCTCCCTCATCGCGTGCATCACCAATTCCCATCAAGATCATCACGACAATCGTCCCTAATCACCACCAAAGCATGGAAATCATCGCAGCAGCACCAGGGGTCGCATGCAGAAACATGGTAACGTAGCCATAGAGGCGTCGTCGTTGTAGTAGCAGCAACAGCAACAGTCGCAGCAGGAGTAGAAGAAATAGTGGTGGTGGTAGTAGTACTAGTACTTGTACTAGTGGCAGGAGCACTTGTAGTAGTAGCAGTAGTAGTAGTAGTAGAAGTAGTAGTAGAAGTCGTGGTGGTGGTCGCGGTAGGGGTAGTGGTAGCGGCCGTGGTCGTAGTCGTGGTCGCGGTAGCGGTAGTGGTAGTTGTTGCTGTCGTGCTGTGGGAGTAGTAGGGGCACTAGGAGGAGGAGTGGAAGGAGTGATACGAAGACGAGTAAGAGAGTGGTGCAGAAACAGAGCTGCAGTTGCACTTTTTGTTGCTCCGCTGGGGGTCGTGGTATTGGCGAAAGAAATAGAAGCAGCGGCGGCAGGACTGTTAGCAGCAGCAAGGGCAGCAGTAGTTCGCAGCACTCTGAGCAGCAGCATCAGCAGGTTGGTTATGCATAGAGGCACAGGGTCACGTTATGCCTCCACTCCAAACGACTCAGCACATGGAGGCCCATTGCACCTTGAAGAAGTGGGGATCTCTGTGGCGCAGCGCACAATAGGCCTTGCAATGGCGAGTGCTTGAAAAGCATGTCTCCAGAATTGCAGTTGGTCCGTCATTCAACAGCAGCAGAAGCAGCAGCAGCAAAATCCTCGCAATCGTAGCAGCCTGAATCTGCGGCTCCCTAATATTGGTATCGCGTCGGGTCCCGACGCCCTTGAACTGAGTGAAGGGCCTTACGGTTGTGGAGCCCGAGCGGGCTTCGGGCGCGAGGGCTTCGAAGTACGGTATTACGGTTTAGGGCTTCGGGTTTAGGGGTTTAGGGTTTTAGGGTTTAGGCTTTAGGGGCTGCTTCAGGGCTGGGGGATCAAGGTTCATCAGGGCCGAGGGTTGAAAAGATACTTGATCGCCGACCTTTAAATTCCTGCCCCTCAGCTCTGTCTTAAGGCTTAAAGCTGCAATGCACAGAAGCCGTGCGACCGAGACAAGTCAAACAAAGTGAACACCTGCCAGTACAGCTACCTAAAACCCCCTGGTGTGTCAGCTTCGCTGTTCGCCAACCCGACCATAAGCCCTGCCTTCAAAACTCCCCAAGAACCCTTGACCCTAAACCCTGAACCCTAAACCATAGACCGTTTCCAAAGCCCTGCATGGCACCCAAAGGAGGTCGCTGACGGCTGGCGCGGTGAGCTGTGGGAGGCACTCGAGGAGGTCGACCTGAGCCTCCTGGAAACTCCAATACCCCGTAACTAAGGAATATACCTTAAATCATACTAGGGTTCCTATTATAACTGAAATCACATTAATCATATTAGGGTTCCTATTATACCTTAAAACATATTAGGGTTCCGATTATGACTTAACATAGAATAATCCTTAATTAAAGGATTTTGGAGACCCTGGGTCCCTCCCCCAACGATTGAGAGCTTTCCCTGCTGTAACCTATACACCCCTTAGAACCATAATACAACCAACATGGTTCATATTCTCTTGGGTTTTATGTACATAATTCCCAAGGAGTCGATAGTGACGCTCAACACCTTATTCTAGTGACTAACGTCCCTATATATGCTGGTGTTACAGGTTCATAGTCGATTTAGGGTTCGAAGGTGATTGGGGAGCCCGAGGCAGAGGGCTAGCTATCCGGGGAAGATCCGTGATAGGATCTCAGGTGGCAAGCCGCAATGTATCGCTTTCGACATTGGTTTAGGTCCCTGGATTTAAGCCCAGAGAGCTCAATACCTCCTATTTAAGGAATAAATATACCTTAAGCCATACACACAAACCCGAAATTTTAAGGCATATTCCTCAACTAAGGGCTAGTGAGCTCCCTGAGAAGTTTCCGGATACCTGCGATGTCTGCAATCCAATTCGAAGAATGGCGGCCCTCTCAGCTGTTTTGAGGGAGAACGCAGGGCTCTGAAATGCCCGAACCAGGAAATCCAAAAGCCCAGGAATATCTCAGGGCTCAGGGTTTATGGTTTTTGAATTTAGGATTTGGGGTTCTAGGGCTTAGGGGTTTCAGGGTTTAGGTTATATGAAGACCCGACCAACAAGGACTCATGAAACTTCTAAAAACCCCTTTCAAACGCCTGCAAAGCAACAGAATCATGCCTCTCAAGCGACATATAGAAACGGTGAAAGTTACAAACCCTGAAAAAGCTGAAAGCCTAAACCCTGAACCCTGAAAAACCTTAAACCCTTCAGTCGAAGAACACTTATCGTCTGAAAGACGTTGGCGCGACCACTTGAATTCTTTTGGCTGCCCGGGTCCCAAGTGACGTGCTCCGAGCTGGAGGAAGGTGGGCAGTTCTCTAAAATAGGGGCCCTTTTGTTCACTCTCGGGGTCCTTTGCCAAGGCTGGGCCAAGACGGACCGTCGCGAAGCTCCAGAGCAGAGTGGACATCTGATCGGCGGGGAACTGCGGGCACTTCTCTAAGCCTGGGCGCCAAGCTACGGTGTCTAGCCCCGTCTTTGGCAACACAAGTGGTTGCAATGGATAGCGAAGATCAGAAGGAAAACAACGATAGCAAGCACACAGCGGTCAGAATCAAACTTGGAGGAACCGCTATCATTGTTTATAGTCGTATGCACATCTCACCATCATCTTCTGCATCAGTAGCAGCAGCACCATGGAGCCGTTCACTCCTTCACAGTTGGCTGGCAGCAGTAATGGAGGCATGAACTACAGGCCGAAGAACAAGACTGAAGCAAACAGCAACACTGTTTTTGGATGACAATGAGGAATTGAATCTTGAAAATTTCGCATCGAGCAGACATTCGGACAACCTGGACAAAACTATTACAGGGGCCTCAAAAATGGAAAGCCCAAACGGAAAGCCCTGTATTCTGGCTCTGCCCGTAGGGCTTTGCAGCAAAAGTCAACTTGCTCTACAACAGCAGTTTCCAAAAGCTCGGACACCTGTGCTATGAAATTGCAAAAGATCTTTTGTGATGCAAACATCTCTTAGTTTTGGGGTAACCTTTTCAGTGTTACGGGTTCTTGCGATAAGGATCACAGGATCCCACTATTTGCAGGGTCTGTGTTAGGGTCGCTGCTCCTCAGCGCTTCATGGTCCCCAGACCCTGAACCATGGACCCTTAAACACCTAAACACCGAAAACCCTAAAACCCGCCCCCCAAACCCTAAGCCCCTAAAACCCTAAAATCCCAAAACCTCTAATTTAGCGGTTTAAAACCGCTAAACCCCCAAAACCTAAACGCACAAAACCCTAAAGCCCTAAACTTGCCCAGGAGCAAGCCCTCTGAAGCACGGAGAAGAGCTCTGGCGATCCCACATGTGCCAGGCTGTAGGCGAGCACAACCTCAGCCAGGATGACGTGTAGGGTTGAGGGGTAAGACCCATAAGAGATCCTTGAAGGGTTCACTGAAGGGTTCCTTTAAGGGACCCATGAGGGGATGAGTCGAGTTCTACAAGGGAACCAATAGGGGTTCTAGGTTTTCAGGGTTCTATGAGGGATCCATAAGCCTTCTGGATGGGATGAGTCTAGCCGTTAAGGGTTTCGGGTTTGGGGTCTGTAAATGCTCTGTAAGGTTTCAATAAGGCTGCAAGAGTTGACGGTTCAATATAACGACCTGACTAACAGTCGCAGTGACCGTCGTCTTGAGAGTGGCATTCTTCTAATCTCGCCATCGTGGCCCTGCAGCTGCTCCCACAACTTCTACTCATTGCTTTGCTCTGGGTGCCAGAAGATCCAGAAGCAACTCTTCTATCATTTGTAATCTACGCTCTGATTCCGCAACGATCACGATCACAAGTATCAAGTTCGCGATCAGCCACTGTCTTCATGACTGTCGCATCATCAACATGGTAGCATCATCTTTATCATCCTCGCCAATCCTCCTCATCATCATCAAACAATCATCACTACTGCTCGTGAGCTTACAGCCTCAAGTGCTCATCCTTAGCCAGGCTGCAGAGACCAGGTCCCGTGGAATCAAACCACCGAGACGTCTCCTCAGTGAGACTCCACCAGTGACTCCACCAGTTTAATATAGCATAATAGCATGTGGCAGCACATTACATCATATACAACAACAGACTATACTGTAATATTAGTAATATAGTAATATAGTATCAGAAAAACAAAGAGAAAATGTCTAGTGTACTGTTGCCTGATAAAATATGATATTGATGATGGCTGTGACGACCTTAGCTTTGAGGGTGCCGATGGTAGCGGTGATGATGGCGATGAGGATTCTGGCAGAGATGGTGCTGCTGTTAGTCGTGCCGATGCTGATCGCTGGTACATTCCTGGTCATGATAGGAGTAGCAGTGGCAGTCGTGACTATGGTAGTGGTCGTTGTGGCAGTAGTAGCAACAGAACGAGCAGCAGTCGCAATAGAAAGAGCAGCAGCAGTAGTAGTAGTAGTAGTAGTAGTAGTAGTAGTAGTAGTAGCGGGCACTGACAGTGGCAGTAGCAGCAGCATTAGCACTTGCAGCAGCGGTAGCCTAGGTGGCCGCCGTAGTCGCAGCAGCAGCTGCAGGAGTAGAGCAAGTGTAGAACGGACAAAGCTTCCCCAGGAGCTCGACAGTCGACGATGCGTTAGGACGGAGAGCAGGCCCACATTATGTAGGGCCCCGTGCAGGGGCCCAGACGATCGGGACTTGGGGTTCTTCCACCGTTGCAATGCTATACTGTAGAACCTATGCCCACCACACTATATGACATCATATTGGCCTACATTACACGTTATTAAAACGTATATGCTGAACTGTATTCAAGGATATCAAATTTTGTTTGGTTACATTATGTCATGGAGCCGAGTCACACTACAAGGGTCTCCGCGTCGGTCAGCAGCCGGCGGTCTACAAAGGGAGCTCTCACCAGCTTTGGCATTCGGACAGTGCCATCGGACAGAACAACAGGTTCGGAGTCGTCCCAGAAACGCAGTTGCCCAGAAAGTGCCCGACCGGAGTTCAGAATGCACGAAGCCAAGCTCCCCAGTGACAGTGCTTTGAAAGACCTTGCCAGGGCTGTAGCGACAGGATCACTGGGCAAACAAGCGGCAGATTCTGCTCAGACTGCCACAAACACTGCTGTGAAAGCCCTGAATCCGAAAAACTAGACCCCCAAGCCTGAACCGGTGGAGAAAACCTTCGACACGAAAGCCCGACCTCAGCACCCCGTCGTGGAGATCCAGAAAGAGCTTCATGGGCATGTACCGGGTCTTGGCGAACGCCCATATAGCCTGCGTGAGCTAGGTGCGCTGGAGGCGTCACATCTTGGGACTGTGTGACTTCAGGGATAACGGTAGTCTTACTATTACGGAAGTCACAAGACACGTGCTTTGCCTATCAGTCGGCATGGTATGAGTGAGCGCTCGGGCGTGCTCGGAACTGATCTCAGGCACGACACCATGAGCACTATCCACGACACAAATCTCCATGCATTCCACGACGGTTTGGACATGGCATGGGGGTCATGACGATCTTGCTGCTGATGCTGTGGGCGATAATCTATCCGTTGACGATGTTTTCTCCGGTGCTCTCTCAGAACTGTAGCACGCACGCAGTATGTTTTAGTCTCTGCGCTGTTGTTGACGTGGTTATTGGTGGAAACTTGTGTGGGGCCCCCACGGCCCTGCTACACTAACAGCGACCACAAACGTCAGCACGAGAAGAAGCACGCGGAAATCCACTCAACAGTTGCATGATGCACATACTTTGAGCTCCTGCTTTTTGAACATGGAATTAGTTCGCACTTTGTGCGCCACTTTTCTGGTGCTACCTTTGCTCAACAAACCTGCAATGCTACTCTTCCTGGTGCTTCCAATCGCCAAGTTGTGTGTCCTTTTGTGGGCCCGGCTTCACGGTTCAACTTGCAAGTGTTGATGATATAAATCTTGCATTACATTAAGGACCCTAAACTATGGGAATTATGGTATATTCCTTAATATGGGTAGTGCAGGATTTATATCACCAACCGAATGGCCGCTTCAGCTAATCATCCTTGACTTGCTGCTGCTCGACTTTGTGCCTGTGTTTGGTAATGGGTGTTTGTGGTTTTGCGGTTTTATTGCTCAACCAAAATACTAATGTGTGATTTCACCTTCCGGTATGAAGTTACTGGAATTTCAAAACGTTTCAAGGGTTCATACTGACTTCGTGATGCTCCGCAGTAGCAGGCAGAGGGTTTGTCACACTGCTAGTAGGCCGGGGGGCGGACCCAGGTGGAAGTGGTGATGCTTGTGCTGAGGACTGTTGCAAACCGTCTCGGTGATGGTGGTGACAGTGGTGGTGTGGTGGTGATGGTGTTGGTGTGGTGGTGATGGTGGTGGCGGCGGCGGTGGCGGTGGCGATGGCGATGGCGGTGGCGGTGGCGATGCCGATGGCGGTGCCGGTGCCGCTGGCAGTGGCGGTCTTCGGCGTTTACATGCGGGCACCCCTTGCAATCTTGAGTAAGCAGCTCACTTATCAGCTTGGGGGTCCAGGCTTAAACTAGCTGTTCTGCATTCATGCCCATGAGTTCCGCGCTGTTGAAGAATACCCCCCAGATGCTCTACCAACGCAGGCAGAACAGGACCACACGCCCTACAGCCAAACCTAAGACAGTCCAGCCTGCAAGTCACCGAAACACAGAAGGGAGAAATACTGGACTGCCCCGAAGCATGCCAGACGTCTGGAACCCCTGGCTACCTACACTGGACCTACACACCAAGAAACGAACATCGTACATCTTACTTAAACCAGACTTCAGTTATGACTTAATCCCAAATCCCACACCCGCCACTCTGCACCTAGAACCTTACAATGACCCTTATAGAAGCCCTGATGGAACAATATCCTAGCTATAGAGGGCCTATATTAACACCTATACAAAACTTTGTTAAAACCTACAGCATCCCATAAAATCTCCACAAAAAACTCTACGAAGAAACAAGACACATGCAGTGAAAAGAAAAGAAAAGAAAAGCGGCCATTCAAACCAAAAAAACGTTTCAGGGACCGTATATTCAACCGTATGGGAACCCAGACTAAAAGCTCTATGCCAAAAAAGCTATTCCAACAAATTCAGACCCCTATCAGAGCAGCATCACTCAAAGCTGTATAAAACCCTCTTCGAACTACTAAGGCACCGAAAGCCTCAACCCGAAACACCCGAAATCCTAAACCCCAAACCCTAAACCTGTCTCAGACTCGCCTGGGCCATCTCCTCCGCGGTTAAATCGCTGCAGGCGGACCTGAGGTTTTGTGTTTTTTAGGGCGGAGGGTTAAGGTTTAGGGGATCAGGGTGGCAGAGTTAGGGATAAGCTTTGGGTTCAGGGTTTAAGAGCTTTGGTTTCAGAGTTTCGGCGAGTGCGCTCTTGAAAGGGAGGGTCTAGGCTACGGTAACCCCTGGGCCGCTCGCCTGCATCTTTAGACTCCTACCGATGCAGCAAGTTGGGGACAGCATACGGGCAAGCATACAGCCGGAGCAACCATGTCAGTAATCATCGGCGCCGCCAGCATGAGTGAAGAGTATCATGGTCATCACCACAACCTCCGCCGTCATGTCATCGCCGGCATCATCGTCACCAGCATCATCATCATCGTCCCCGCTATCGTCATCTACAATCGACCTAAAGATTCCATTCATCTGACACACTATGATTGCGCTCTGTCTACGAGACTGGACAGGCAACAGAACAGTGATATCCTTCTTGGCGAGATTAAGAAAACACGACTTCCTGCAAACTCAAACTTTGAAGAAACTCGCGTCTTCAGCCCCATTCACACAACATCCCTGGACGGATGTCGGGATTCCTGTGCCTTTCAAAACACAGAACAAGTGCAATCGAAGATTCAAAGACCCTGTGCATTCGCATTCAACGAATCCGACACAGACATGAAATTTTGACACAGACGTGGAGCATCTTCTGCTTCAGAAACCACCAAACCAGAGAAAGACACGCGTGAGCAAGGCTGAGCCCCCTTGGCTAACGAGCCCTCTACGTCTGCAGACTTGATGCTCATTCGGAGCTCACCCTGTCGCACGAAAGGCCTCTCTTTCTCTCCTTTCAACAATTATAAACCCGTTTTACCGAAAACCGGCCACTCTTTCTGCCAGAAACTCCATTTCAGCCATGGACAGGGGTTGAAGGTGCTGGGTTCTTGGGGTTTCGGAAGTAGGATTGACGACTTACTCGGGCCAAGGGAGTAACAGCACAGAACCCTCTTCCCTCCAAACAACTCAGCAAGCTCTAGCCTCAAGGCTTGCCATCGTCTAGAATTCACCCTCAACCCACCCTGATCCCTGAACCGTTTCTCTCTACAGCTGAACAAGCCCGTACAACCCCCAAGCCCCATAGAACCCTTACGGAGTCTTACTAGGAATCTGCAGAATCCCTCAAGCCACCCTTGAAGAAACCTCTTTACCCCAGACACTCCAGAAACCCCTTAATCAAGGAATTTACCTTAAATCATAACCGAGTTCCTATCATAGTTTAGGGTATATTCCTTAATTCAGGGGCACCCTAAACCCTAAACCCTACTCCTTAATTAAGGGCTTTGGAGTCTCTGGGAACCCGAAGCCGAAACACCGAATCGGCGCAGCTGCTAAGCAGAAGGTCGAAGAGAAGAGCTGCTCGCCTTGGAAGGACTTAGGGCTTAGGGCTTAGGGGTTTAGGGCTTAAGGATTTAGGGTGCAAGGGGCTTAGGGTTTAGGGTGTAGGGCTTAAGGGTTTAGTTTAAGGTCTGGGGTTTAGGGTTTGGGGTGCAAGGGCTTTAGGTAGGATTTAGGGTTGAGGGGTTTAAGGCCAAAGGTTTAGGCCAAAACTAAAAAGCACCTCAACCCTAAATCCCCCGCAACCCTCCCCGTCGCTGCAATACAGTCGTCAAGACCCTACAGAACCACTCCTCGACGATTCTCGAAACCCCTAGCGAACATGCTCCAAACACCTTCAAGAAGGATGTAACACCATTTAGCAAAAAAAACAATGAGCAAGTAAAAATTTCTATGAACAATCGCAGGGCGAAAAACCACATAAGAACCCCTGCAACCGTGTCGTTCTGCTATGCGAATCCTTGCAAACCCTACAGAGAAGCTGTCCCCTAACCCTAAACCCCAAACCCCCCCTTTTGCCAGTCAGTGAGCAGTCAGCCCGCCGCTCGCGCGCAGACTTCGACCGACTCCTCCCCGGTGTGGGAGGTTGCTTGGAGGGTCGGGGGACTTAGTAACTGGCTATTTTCAGGACTTATAAGTACCCTAACCCCAATTAGGGTCCCTTTTAGGGTACTTATAAGTCTACTTACTACCTACTTACTAAGTCCCCCGACTCTCCAAGTGTTGGGCGACTGAAATCTGCCGGTTTGGCGTCTCTGGTCCAGGCCTGAGTTTGGGGTCTGGGTTTCGAGTTTAGGGTTTAGGGGTTTAGGGTTTAGGGAAAGTTTAGGGTTTCGGGTTTGGGGGCTTCCGCCTCCACGTATGAGGTTGACGTTTTTCGGCGCCGGATCTGATCATCAAAGGTCTGGAAATCGTCTCGAGGAAAGAAGTACAAGGGGTTGAAGTGTCTTCTTCGGTATTGATTCTCCGGTTTCCTGTCATTCTGCAGCGTTGCAATCATTCTTGGGTCAGGCTCCCTTGCCTTTCAGGGTGGTATATTGGTCCGAAAGCTCGTTCAAGGATTGCTTCGACTCGGCATCCTGCTTGCTGGGACTCGCATGGTTTCCAACCAGTCGAGGTGATGCTCATTCCGGCTTTAGGGGCAGCACCATAGATCATCGAACATGTTGGGGACGATGACGATGATGATGGTGATGGAAACAGCAATAACAACGATGACATTTTCCTCATCCAAGCTGTTGTCCCCGCCACCACCATCATGCTCGTCATCGTGTCTGTGCGCGGCATCCACGTCCATCAGCAGCAGCAGCAGCAGCAGCAGCTGCAGCAACAGCTGCTGCTGCGTAGGGTATAGGGCTTAGGGCCGTTTAGAGTATTGGAGTTTAGGGCTTGACCATACATTCATGATGTAATTGTCATCGATGCGAATGAATCAAATGAATCAAAAACAACAGCTGAGGACACACCGAAGCTGTCGACGCTGGCAGCTCGCGTTATTATCTTGAGGCTTACGATCTAGGGATTTGCGGTCAAGACCAAAACATGCGTTCTCTTCAATAGCTCAACCAGTTCGTTTATGTTACGGCTCAGGTTACCGCTATCTTGAGACGGCTCCCCGATGCCGTAGCGACTCATTGCTCAACTCAAGCGTATCTTCGAATCCGAATACTCAAGCCATGAACCCTGAACCCTAAGCCCTTAACCATCGAGTTGGCGCCAAAGCGCGCACGCACAGAGCGCGCAGGGCCTCCCTAAAAAAAGCCCTTAACCATGAACCAGAACCCACAGAACCTCTCTCAAGCTCCTCCAAAGCGCCAGTGCCCGCAGGGTGGCTACCAGATTCGACGCGGACATATCCTCGAAATGCCCGAGCAGACAACACTCAGAAGATGAACATCATGATCGTCATGCAAAGATTACCACAACAGTTGCAGGATCAGAGCCGTAAGAATAGTGACTACAATAACACGCGAGGTCGAGGGCTATGCTCTTGAGTTTCTCACATACACAGTTTCGCTCCAGTCCTGGCATGGAGGGAAAAGTAAAGTTTGCCTCATGTTCAAAAGCTAGTTTCGGGATCCTAGACGAACAAGAACATAGATTCACCTGCTTTCGATACTTTAGTGCACAACAGGTTGTTTTAATAGTAGACGCTGTAGCCTTCTCCTTAGCCAGCATCGTCCTCAAGAACAGCATCAGAGTCAGAGTACTACTACAGTCTACTTCCCCGATGTCAGAAACATAAATCAAAATTGCCTTAAGCACTTGATCCACGCTGTGCTTTGCAACACAGACCTTATAGTGGTACCCCCTATAGCATCTTTGCAGTATCTTATAGTCCCGCTACAGTGTCTTATACCACGCTTAACATATCTTACAGTAACCTACAGTATCTTTTCGTCCTCTTATAGTATCTTAAAACTTCTACCCTAAGCCCTAAACCCTAAACCCCTAAACCCTAAACCCTAAACCCCTAAACCCTAAACCCCTAAACCCTAAACTCCTAAACCCCTAAACCCTACAGAGGCCGGTGGATCCCTGGAAACAGCCCCGGATGGCCTTCATCGTCATGGCTGAGCTGCCGAAGCACAGCACCTCCATGACTTGCTCCATGAAGTCCTAGGAGGTTCGGGGCTTTTGGGGATGTAGGGCTTAGGGTTTAGGGTTTAGAGTTTAGGAGTTTCGGCGTTTTAGGGTTTAGAGGTTTCGGGGTTTAGGATTTTAGGGTTTAGGGTTTAGGATTTGCGGTTTAGGGCTCAGGGTTCCTCAGAGGTGATAGTATTTTGGGCCTTTGGGTCCCACCGCTAGGTCCAGGGTTTCAGCGTTGGATGGGGGGGGGCTTGGTGTTTAGGGTTTAGGGTTTAGGGTTTAGGGTTTAGGGTTTAGGGTTTAGGGTTGGCGCAGGCTCGCTTGAGCCGCTTTCCTGCTGCTGCAGACAGCAAAAGCTTCTGCTCGGTATGTTTCAGAGCAGTGCTGGTTGCACATACCAACGTACGAGACTCCTCGGAGGTTCATGGGTAGCTAGAAGTGGGGTTCATGTAGGCTAACTATACTTACAGCCCATGTTAGGGGGCTGATAACCCTGCTTATAATTACCGATGAACGTCCATAAGCCCTACTCCCTTATAGATCCCTTCTAGGATCCCTTTAAGGAGCTACTAGGGGGGGCTGATAACCCTACTTCTGACTACCCATGAGCCTCCAAGCATCTGCTGCAGGGAGCTTCCACTTCAGGGTATCTGGGCCCTTCTTTCGGTCTGAGGCTCATCTTTAAGCGAAGTTCGAACATAAAATCCTGGCACGTGCCTGGATAAACTCAAGAGCCATCAACGATAAATTCTGCTAGGGCTACCTGAGCTCATGCTGCCCAGAGTCGGTGGAAACCTCACCGGGCCATTCGGAATAGGCCACAACGACCTTCGTGAGCTCTGCTGCATCAAAGTTGTTCAGATTAGCAGCCACTGTCGGACAGAAGCCGATCAGAAATGCCTGACAGATGGCATCGTCGCGCACAGCAATCTGCTTTCCAGTACTGCCGCCCTAAACCGCTAAACCACGAATCTAAACCTTCAAACCCGAAACCCTAAACTTTAGGCTTTGGGCCTTGAGGCGTGTCTTTCGGGCTTCGGGAGCAATGCTGGGCTTCTGGAGCTCAATAGGCCGGGAAAACCCGAAGAAAATGATACAGTGGCCTCTTCATCTAAATAATCGGATCCATGTGGGTGGTTGTCAAAATTAGGGTCCCTTTTTGGGTCCTTATTCTAATACGGCACGTAATATTTAAGCCTAGACCCATCATCTAAGACCCCCCAAAAAAAGAAGCCTTCTCTTGCAGAACCCTTTTTGGGCCCCTTCTTCGCTGCCTTCGGCTTGTGCGGAGACCTTGAAAAAGAGGTCACCAGGGAGGCGACCTGGGAGTTTCCGAGAATTGAGGGTACCTTGTCTTGGGGGGTCCATATAAGAAAGGTCCCACTATTTAGGGTTTAGGGAGTTTCCGAAAATTTGGGGGGTGCCTTATGTTGCGGTCCTTATAAAAAGGAGGGTACTACTACTTAGGGTTCCTTTAAAAGAGTACTATAAGGGTACTATGAGGGTTCTATAAAGGGTTTAAGTTATAATAAAGAGGGTACTATCTTTGGGTCCTCTCCTTTGGGAAACTCGCACCTGCTCGGCGGAGAAGTGCTGGGCGGCCTGGAGGCTCCTGAGCTCGGGGGGGGGTGGAAATAGGGTTCAGGGTTTGGGGGTAATAAAGGTCCTACTATTTAGGGTTTAGGGTGTAGGGTTTAGGGGATTTAGGGTTTAGGGTTTTGGGAGCACCTTTTTCCGCCTAGCAGTTAAGGTCAGCGAAACCCACTTGTGTAGGGTTTAGGGTTGAGGGTTCAGGCTTTGGGGTTGTAAGGCGTTTAGGGGTTTAGGGGCTAGGCGTTTAAAGCTTTGGGAATTAGGGTTTGGGGTGTGGAAATACGGTTTCGGGTTTGGGCCGTTTGGGCTTTAGGGTTTAGGATCTGGGTTTGTGGTTTGGGCTTTAGGTTGCAGGGCTTTTGTGTTTACGCTTGTTTGGCTTTTAGGTTTAGGGTTGGGAGGTTTAAGATGAATGTACAGGAGATAGAAGATACGAATCGGCTTACCGCAGATGGTCCGTAGATGCATGGTAGGTAGCAGATACGATCCGTGGACCCAGTTCTAGCCAGTCCCGTTTTCTGCTGCCCCTGTCCAGCCTTCCGGTGATCCTTTACGGCTGTCGCAACGAATTTCTTTCTTTAAGGCCCTTTTCCAACTGCTTCGGGGGATCCTCTGCCAACGAACAAAACCGCTCACAGTTAACACTTCAGCAAGTTACCAAGTAACTACCACCAGATGCTTCGCCCAAATGGCGGGTTTAGGATTGGTTTAGGTTGTAGAGCCTAGGCCTAGGGTTTAGAGATTAGGGTTTAGGGATTCTCACAAAGCAGACACCAAGGCGAGGCTCAAGTGGATCAGCTCCTGGAAGAGCACTCGGCTGCCGCATCCCACGCCCACGAAACTCTCAGCGACGCGGGGGATGTCCTCGAGGTTCACAGATGGCAGCTCCTGGGTTCTCTTTTTTTAAGGGTCCCTTTAAAGGGCTCTATAGGGATTCTATAATTCTATAAGGGTTGGGAATTTAAGGTCTTAGACTAAGTTATCATAAGAAGGAAGTCATCTGATTTAATCAAGACCCCGCTATGATAACGAAGAACTAAGTTGTCAGAAGGGAGTCATATGATGTACCGAAGATCCCACTCTGGTAACTTACAAAAAGTTGTCATCAGAAGGAAGTCGTATGATTTACTAAAGATCCCAATATGATAACTTATATATAGTTCATCAACAAACACCCAGGCTCTTGAATCAAGCGGGGCTCCACGATCTTGAACAGGTGCTTGTCGTTCCAGGTCATATGATGCAGGACGTGGACTAGGTCCGGCAACTCACGCGCAGCGTAACGATTCAGCTTGAACAGCACATCCTTGAAAAGAAGCGGGGCAGGGCCGAAAGAAGCTTCTTGTTCATGGAAGCCCGATAAATTCCGCAAACACAAAACCGTAAACAAAAAAACCATCACACGACCGTCGCCTTTAGGATGGCGATGAAGTCAGGATCGTTGAACAGCGCCTTCCTTGCAGACAGTACATCGCTTTCATGCTCCAGCTCCACCTGCGCGGCGAGCTTTGGCATCTCTGCTGGGGTGTAGCTTTAGGACTGCGAAAAAAGAAGCATTCCTTATCTTACTGTCGTTACTTTAGGGACTTATAAGTACCATAACCCCAATTAGGGTCCCTTTTCGGGTACGTATGAGTCTACTTACTACCTACATACTAAGTCCCTCGACCCTCCAAGTATAATGTCATCTACACCAAAACCCGATGCTGACTGTGAAGGCGCCAGCTTAAACAAACCTAGAAACCTACCCGAGGTGGAGTCCTGGAGGCCGATATCAGCCTTTTAACCGGAGCCCAAGCATCTCTGAATGCTGATACGGTTGATGATAGAAATCCTGCATCACCCATATGCCATAGTAAGGAATATACCAAGATTCCCCATAGTTTAGGGTCCTTAAGATAAAATGCAGGATTCTTTATCATCAACAGTAGTCCGCAGCTTCCGGTCCGGTCAAATGTCAAAAGCTCGGAAGCCTGAACCCCAAACCCTCACCCGCACAACCTAAACCCTACCTGGACCCTAAGGAACCTACCTGTTTTAGGGTTCCCTAATATGATTTCTTTATATAAGTCCTAAAAAAGGTAGGCTACGTGGGGTTAAGGCAAACTAAACCCTAAGCCCAAGACCCTGAACTCTGAACCGTAAACAAAACCTCAAACCCAAGACTCTCAACCCTCGAGCCTAAACCTTAAACCCTAAGCCTAACTCTACACGGAACCAAAAACGAAAAAAGAGACTCTGTAGGGCTTCCGGGTTCAAGCGACACCTTCGCGCTTTCCTTCAAAGGAGCCCTTAAAGAAGCCCTTAAAATCTTAAGACCCCGTTTGGAATTGTTAGGCATAGGTTTCCATGGGATTCCTGTAAGGGTTCCGGTGAGGGTTGCTAGGTACGTAAAGGTATCCTGTAAGGGCCAGAGGATGCCTCGAAGAGGTGCGTAGGTTACCTTGAAAGGCTCCTATACGGGTTGCTATGAAGGGTTGTTTAGGGAAAGGGGGTTTGAAGGTCCAGGGAGGCGGAAAACTGGCTTTGAGGCTAGAAGGACTTGAACTCACACTCCGGGTCAAAGGCTTGGAGTTTACGGTTGAACAGTTGTGCCTCAATGCTTGTGGTGCCGATTCCTAGTGTACATCTTCCATGTGCTAGGCTTCTGGTCAATTCATGTGTCATGTTTCCCAAATCGGAGGCTAACCATAGTAGAACACCACGGTGGGTGTCCCAAAAGAAGTCCCAAACCGGCCATAAACCATAAATCGAAACCGTTCAGAAATGCCCCACCTTTTGCCAGAGGCTCTTGAGCAAGTAACACACCTCCCAAAGTCACATCAGTCAACGACGGAGGCATGGCTGTAGGCTGTAGAAGAAGTAGCATGAACATACGCAGTGGCAGCTGCACCAGCACAGGCATCAGCAGGAATGGCAACCTTATGCAAGCAGATATGTGTGATACATACATACATACATACATACAAATGCATATATGTATGTGTATATGTATGTATAATCTACACACACATATGCATATCATTTCAATTTAGTTAATAACCATGCTATTGTTGTTGTTAAGTAGAACTAGTAGCAGGGAGGAGAAGCAGGAGTCGTCGCCGCCAAGAGACAAGGCGAAGTGGAGGGCTTAAGATTCAGGGTTCAGGGTGTGGCGGTTAGGGCTTGTGGAAGTAGCTCCAATGACTGATAGGACGGATACACAGCATGTTCATCACGGGAATCGGAGAACATGTGATATGGCCTTCCGGTTCGCATAATGCTTTGAGAAATTGATACAGATGCCTCAAGGAGTCTGTTTCATGGGGTCTGGGATTTTAGTAGGATGACGTTCTCGGTGGGTGCTCTTAACATACACATACTCACATTCATGATACTCATAAACATATGCATGTACATATGCATATACATATACGTATACGTATACAGATACATGTACAAATACAGATCCAGACACCACTAGTATATGTAAAACTACTTATACACATACCCATACGCATATGCAGACATATACCTCCACACAGACATTTGTACACACAGATGCACACACGCTTATGTATATGTAAGGGTGCCAGTGTATTCGAGGCTTCTCATAACACTAGCTACGAAGGGTGTAGATGCGGGCTCCTTGCTTTTAGGATGTGAGGACTTTTGTGCTCGGGAACTTTTACCCAAAGTTCGCTGCAAGGGAAAGCCGATTCAAGCGGGGACGCCTCCCTGGGACCCAATTTGTCGCGGAAGCTGATGAAGAAAGACAGGTGCTCTTTGGAATTCCTGAGCTGCGCGATAGCCGGGAGGTGGCCCTCCGAAGCCGTCGACAACCTCATGGCCGGATGCAACGGTTTCGGGAGGAGGGATGTATGCTAGTAACCCTTACTCACAGTAATTAGTAACCATCACTTAAGTTTATCACCACGAATACCACGACCTATAGGAACCTGCCAGTAAAACTTATCGAGTGGGGAATGTAGAGTTCGCAGGAAGATTGATCCTAGAGATGATAGGATAAATGAGTGAAGCGACATCCAGGGTTTAGAGTTTTTGCGGTTTGGGTTGGGGGACTACAATGTGAATCCTCAATGCAATGAAACTATTGTCAGTGATGAAGGGCACTACTAAAACTAGAAACGACCAGTACACGTGCGACAGCTGCATTGACAACAGCAACAGTCCATATTTTTAACACAAGATAAAAACAGTAGTCCTAGTAATGAAAATAACTCTACTTCTTCTCCTACTTCTTCTTCATTACGACCATTACTGCTCCTACTCTTACTACAACCAATCATTGACAAAATAAACAACAATCATACTAGACACACTCAGCTGCTATCATGAAACTGCTATCGTTGGGTCAACACGAGTCCAGCTACCGTCGCGACAATTCTATGCTGATGATCATGATGACACTGGC
This sequence comes from Symbiodinium sp. CCMP2592, assembly GCA_905221615.1. Taxonomy (NCBI): domain Eukaryota; class Dinophyceae; order Suessiales; family Symbiodiniaceae; genus Symbiodinium; species Symbiodinium sp. CCMP2592. The sequence goes on along the minus strand of CAJNDT010000268.1, from coordinate 23,807 downwards.
AATGATGATGCTGATAACCCTAACCCAAAACCCTGAAGCCTGATCAAATGCTGATAGTGCTATTGTCGACGAGGCACCTCGTATTCGCGTCCGAACTAGCTATAGTAACCCTTCTTTCGACTTGCAGTAACAAGGAAAGCTGCAATTCTAGTCGCCATTATGGCAAACCCTCTCTGCAAAAGCCCTTGTAGTAACTCTAACATTCCTTAGAGTCACCAGGATGAAGGGCTTGAGGTTGTGGGCTTACACACAGCTCCGGCACCTTGCAGCCTTTGGCCGCCATGAAGAGGAACATCCTCTGCGTACCGCCAGCCAGCGAAGGCGATGCATGGTGGGCCATGGATGCAAGGCTGCGGACGCTTGAAATAACAAGAACACTATGACGTCTCAGTGTCCATAGCAGAATGAATGAGAGCAAGAGCCTTAGAGTCTTAGAGCAGTGAAAGGAGATTGACGCCAACAGTATGTCTCATGGTTCGAGTAGCCACCAAGAACGGTTGGGTTATTTCTGTCGGCCCCGCGCAGATTGAGTCCTTCAGCCTTGAGGGCTTCACGTCAAGACTGTCAGGTTTCAGGCTTTCGGAATGTTTCGGATGTGAGGCTTAGGGACTGCCCCAGACAGAAGAGCCCCATGAAACTATCATCCGAAACCTTGTGGACGCGAGCCTTTTTGCAAAGCAGTTGTGGCCCAGTCTTTCTGGAGATGCGGCTCCCTTCGGCCTCAGTGCCCTTCGGGCTGAGGATGACATCCGGGGCCCTCCAGACTCCGTCATTTTAGGGTTTTGGGGTTTGAGGTTTAGGGTTTGAGATTTTAGGTTTAGGGTTTAGGCTCACTGAAACTTCTGGCTTCTGGATCTGAAATCAAGGATGAATCACGGCACCAAGTCAACGACTTGTGTAAGAGGGATATCGCTGAGAGCGCGGTTTGCTGCGAAGAATTCCGCTGTTGCACTCGCCCCATCTCCACGCTCATCGAAAGTGTAGCCGGTCCCCTGAAAATGTCGGTTCAGGGAAAGAGTTGTCGCGAGGAAGCGCCGGGCGGCCACGGCGGTGTCCTCAGCTACCAAGTAAATCTCCTCGCTCATTGGCCCTTCGGACTTTTCGATCGAGTCGAAAGAAACACCAAACTGAGCCTCGAGTTCAGCCCACGACGCGTGGCGGAGTGTCGACCAGTGCGGTCGGATCTTCTCAGCAACTCCCGGGTGATACGTCTCCACTGCCCGCTGCACTCCATCCCAATCAGCCTTCCATATCGTCCCATCATCGTCAAGAAACACCAGCTTAAAGCGGGTGCCCTTTGCGATCTCCTCGTCGATCCACTCCACTTGGACTCCGTTCCTCAGCAGAATCTCACGAGCACCGAGGCCAAAGTTCCTTCCGGCCCAGGACACGCCGTCGGCCACGAACATGACGCGACGCGAGGGGTCCACAAGCGTGGCCGTGGCGAGATCCGCGCCCGAACGCAGGTAGACGATCCTCCCAAAAACCCCATCAGACTTGGCCACGTCCCTGGCGTTGTCTCGCCAGGCTGCTGCAAGTGCAGCTGCGGGACTGACGCCAGGTTTGGGAGCAGCTTGCACAGGTTTGACCAAATGCTTCGTTCCACCGCAGCCCATCAAATGCGAGATGCCAGGCTTCCGACCTATGATGACTAAAGTTTGTGACCCCGGAAGACGGCCTCGTCGGCTAGGCAAACCTCCACAATCACAACACACCTGTCTATTGAGGGGACGAACCCATGACGAATGGTTTGTTCAGCCGACAGATCTTCGGACGCCACTCAAGACCAGCCTCGCCTGAAAGCCAAACCTTACCAAGCACAGGATCTAGGTTTCAGGGTGTGGAAATCCGTGATGAGGTCGACTCGGAGGTGCTCGGGTATCTTGCTGAAGAGTCCTCACAACAAAGCTCCTGGGTCTTGTTATTTTCGTGGGGCCCCGTGTCCTGCATCTCTCGCACAACACAGAAGATGGCACTAGGATTCCGCATTGGCGGGTCGCCGTCAGCAATCCAAATAAGAAAACGCAAGAACTTGCTTCGGACATCTCCGGCGGAAAAGCAAGTAGTTGGTGGGACACTCTACTGGATAACCGTGTGGGACACACTGCGAATGCTGGAGAGGGTGGAGCATGCAAGGATATGTGCAAACAAAAAAAAAGGAAACAAAGGCGTGCAGCTTGTTGTAATGATGTGTGATCTAGTTTTCGGGCTGGGCAGATTAGAAGATAGAATCAACCTCCGACTGCGGCCCCAAACGGGGACGGCCTTGTGCTGCTTAAGTCTCGGACGAGGCCGAGATGCATCCATCTCTAAAGCGGCATGGCAAGGGCAACTGGCAAGGGCGGCCGAGGGCTTTGCAGGTCCCGGGTCGAAAGCATGAACATCTACGTCCTGGATCGGCTGAGTGTAGGCACGTTCCAAATAACAGGCCTATAGGGCCTCAAGAAATGCCAAAAATTCTTTTCGAGGGATGTTCGAGGTAGCTGAACGAGGAATGTAATTTAGGGCCATCTTATGGGCAGCTATCTTGGCATTAGGAACGGCATCTGGCGCCGAAAGAAATTGACCTGCTGTGGAATGTCATAAGAAACTAGAAGACAATTGGCCCGAAAGCATCATTAGCGAAGAGTTTAGCGCTACGTTATAGAATCCAGTGCATAGAATTATAAAGTCATAGCGCGAAGTGCATTGTATTATGAAGTATATGGCAATGCCGAGATCGATATTTTTGAATCTATGAACTTGACTCTACGTGTTTCACTCTGCGTTCCTCAGTCGATGTTGTCAAAGCTGTCGAAGCAGTGTATAAACTTAAGTATATGAAGTCAACTGCATACGGCGAAGTGCATAGAGTCAAGTGCATAAGTCAGGTGAATAAGTATCTAGAGTCATGGTGTCAAGTTGTTTCAGTGCAGCCAGATCCGGTGGTCGGTGATCGCATTATAGTGCTGCGGTATCCTTGGTCGGAGCTGATCCAGCAGGGAAGACGGTAGAGATTCGATCGAGGCAGGTAAAGAACAGTCCAAGCATGGTAAGATGATGCAACATGTTCATCCCTTCGAGCAAAGCATGCGGGCCATACATGTGCAATGAGAAAGCCTCTATAATCGACGTAGAGATTCCGTGCCTGAATAAGTCATCGAGCAGGCACCGGCGACGCCTCATTGCAATGCAAACTGACTCACGCAGGCAGTGATCAACGACAGCGATTCCCTTTGAAGCGTCCTGCTCGGCAATGCGCCGCGATATTCTGCTGCGCATCCGCAGCGACAGCGAGCCCACGCAACTGATCGCGAGTCCGCTTCCCGAGCTCGGCGCGGAGCCAGGCTTCGCCGTGCTCGGCACAGCCTTCTCGCAGCTCCTGCAGCTTTTGCTCCGACGCAGCAACAGCATCGACCTGACAGCAAAAACTTCACGTGAAAGCACGAAACGCACGGAGCCAAGTTTCACCGTGCTCGCCAAACCCTCTGGCAGACCATTCAGCTGCTGTGGCGGCAACGCCATGGCACTATGTACTCCTACCACTGATACTACTATTATTATTACCATTTACTATTACTACTATTACTACTATTACTACTATTACTACTATTACTACTATTACTACTATTACTACTATTACTATTATTACTACTATTACTACTATTACTACTATTACTACTATTACTACTATTACTACTATTACTACTATTACTACTATTACTACTATTACTACTATTACTACTATTACTACTATTACTACTATTACTACTATTACTACTATTGTTACTATTACTACTATTACTACTATTATTATTACTATTACTACTATTACTACTATTACTATTATTACTACTATTACTATTATTACAACAATTACTACTATTACTACTATTACTACTATTACAGAGGGGGGCCACTCAAGCGAAGCTAAAATTGCTCAGACTATTCGACCCCACATTTGGAGCCGCCTGCGCTGACCACTTTCACAAAGGCCTTCGAGGCTTCACTTGCGGGCGCTTGAGGCCTGCTGAGGCCATAGAGGTGGATTTTTGACAGCAACATGCACCTCGAGTCTGCAAGTTCCAAAAGAGACAAGCAACCATGAGCAATCCCAGACTCCGATTACATGATGGAACTGACTTAAAGAGCAACAGATTTGACGGAGATGAAGATGCAACCCCGTTTTGCAATGGGGGGGTCCCGCAGTTAAGTGCATTTCTCAAAATCCGTAGCATCCGCCGACCTTCTCGATACAGAGGGGGAACCACCATGTGTCCCCAGAAACTACGCATTGGGAGGGTAGCTGGAACAAGACCAGATTTTAAGCCACTGACCTCCGAACGGACAAGAACCTGACCATCAGAAACGGTTGTACTGCTGTGACACCGGCACGCCGACAAGGCCACCGCGGCACATCCCCCTCCCCCAAATCTCAATGTTTGGAGCAGCACGGCCACAAAGCCCTGCGCAAGCAGACGACACGCACCTCCGAGCAGACGACATCATTGAAATGGAGGGGGGGGGGGTCCGTACATGCAACACAACAGTCTATGACGTCGCGTCTGTGAACCCTGCCAACCCCTACCGTCTGGAGGAAGCTCTCGCATCCCCAGCAAGCCTACTGTCCGACTGGAAACATGCGGAGTTGGAAACTCATCTTGTCACTCACACGGAGCAGAAGAGGCTGCGAGCATCGCGACGTCATGGCCTCCATATGGCCTATGGATTCCTCTGGCAGAAAGTGTCCGGAACCTCGTTTTTCCATATGGCCTAATGGATTCCCTCTGGCAGAAAGTGTCCGGAACCTCGTTTTTCCATATGGCCTAATGGATTCCCTCTGGCAGAAAGTGTCCGGAACCTCGTTTTTCCATATGGCCCAATGGGTTCCTGTGGCAGAAAGTGTCCGGAACCTCGTTTTTTCATATGGCCTAATGGATTCCTTATGACCTATCCTATGGCCTAACCTATGGCCTAATACACCTTCCCTATGACCTAATCATTTTCGCGTTTTAGGAATACAATCTTTTCTTTTCCCACACGGAAATGATTAGGTCATAGGGAAGGTGTATTAGGCCATAGGTTAGGCCATAGGATAGGTCATAAGGAATCCATTAGGCCATATAAAAAAACGAGGTTCCGGGCACTTTCTGCCACAGGAATCAATTAGGCCATATGGAAAAACGAGGTTCCTGACACTTTCTGCCAGAGGGAATCCATTAGGCCATATGGAAAAACGAAGTTCCGGACACTTTCTGCCATAGGGAATCCATTAGGCCATATGGAAAAACAAGGTTCGGGACACTTTCTGCCGGAGGGAACCCATTAGGCCATATGGAAAAACGAGGTTCCTGATTTTTTCTGCCACAGGGAATCGATTAGGCCATATAAGGAACAACGAGGTTCCGGACACTTTCTGCCAGAGAGAATCCATTAGGCCAGAAAGTTCCGGACAGGTCCTGCTACGCAGAGGACATCCAGTAGGCAGATAGAGAAACGACACTCCAGGCTCCTTCGGCCTGGGAACCCATAGGCCATCAGCAAACCCAAGCAGGCAGCCTTTAAAGGCGTTTTGAAAGACAGAAAGAAGATGAATATGGCTGGTGGCCTCCTTTTTGGCAGCATTCAAAGCTTTTCGTTCCTGCTTATGAGTCGCTCCACGCGATCCACCAAGGAGTTCTCCATATGATCAGAGGAGGGCGAAAGCACAACAACGTCGAGCCACGAACAGAAAGAAGATGAACATGGCCCATCCGCAAGGACACAATGCTAGAACTCCAGAAGACTACTGTGGCGATGGTTTGGAAACCTAGACCAGGCTCCATCAGACTTTGCGAAGACACATCACAGTTCCTGTGCAGTACAGAGAGTCTGCATGGCTTGATCTGCTGTATTCAGAAACGCTGGAGTCACCTCTGGAAAAATTTCCCTGTCTTTGTACGATCTCTGTTTTGGTTACCTCCATAAAGCTGCATAGTCTGGCCGACGAGTTTGCAAAACCAAAAGGGAAACGTTGAAGCCACGTCGGTCAACTTCCCAGAGCTTGAACTACGACTCCCATCCACAGAAAGAACACCAAAAATCCGCGCGGGTCAACTGGCGAGCCCGCTGCACTGCCAGGACGAAGCCCACGTTATGGGGCTGTCGGGCGACCCCATTTCCAGGCCCGCAAAACACAAGCAATTCTGGCTTCGCCAGGTCGGCCCTCCACAGTTGCATTCCGCTGGCTGCAGCAGCAGCAGCAGCAACAAGGGCAAGCACACAGCTGCTTTGGACAAGCCCCGACCTTCCAAACGGTCCTCCACCAGACGTTCCCCAAACTTACCTCATGACATGCGCAGCCGACGAGATTCAGCCGCTGTGGGTGCAGGGATCAAACTTGCGACCCCAAAAATGGGGCCGTCTCGCGGCCCCAGAAAAGGAGCCGCGAAATGCAGCCAACCTCCTCTAATATATTTGACTGGGAACTATAGAGGACCCAAAATTGGGGCCGCGTGGCGGCCCCCATTTTGGGGTCGCGAATTCCTTCATTCTGGGGCCCAAGCCCAAGCCCAAGCCCCTGCATTCCAGACTGCTACACACCGAGGCGACCCGCTCACGGCAGGCATCCAGTGTGAAAAAGACTCTCCAAGAACCAGAAATTTCCACAGACACGTGCTTGTGGAAGTGATTAACATGAGAGAAGCGCGCACAGAGGGGGGCCACTCAAGCGAAGCTAAAATTGCTCAGACTATTCGACCCCACATTTGGAGCCGCCTGCGCTGACCACTTTCACAAAGGCCTTCGAGGCTTCACTTGCGGGCGCTTGAGGCCTGCTGAGGCCATAGAGGTGGATTTTTGACAGCAACATGCACCTCGAGTCTGCAAGTTCCAAAAGAGACAAGCAACCATGAAGCAATCCCAGACTCCGATTACATGATGGAACTGACTTAAAGAGCAACAGATTTGACGGAGATGAAGATGCAACCCCGTTTTGCAATGGGGGGGTCCCGCAGTTAAGTGCGTTTCTCAAAATCCGTAGCATCCGCCGACCTTCTCGATACAGAGGGGGAACCACCATGTGTCCCCAGAAACTACGCATTGGGAGGGTAGCTGGAACAAGACCAGATTTTAAGCCACTGACCTCCGAACGGACAAGAACCTGACCATCAGAAACGGCTGTACTGCTGTGACACCGGCACGCCGACAAGGCCTTGAAATGGAGGGGGGGGGGTCCGTACATGCAACACAACAGTCTATGACGTCGCGTCTGTGAACCCTGCCAACCCCTACCGTCTGGAGGAAGCTCTCGCATCCCCAGCAAGCCTACTGTCCGACTGGAAACATGCGGAGTTGGAAACTCATCTTGTCACTCACACGGAGCAGAAGAGGCTGCGAGCATCGCGACGTCATGGCCTAACAGATTCCTCTGGCAGAAAGTGTCCGGAACCTCGTTTTTCCATATGGCCTAATGGATTCCCTCTGGCAGAAAGTGTCCGGAACCTCGTTTTTCCATATGGCCTAATGGATTCCCTCTGGCAGAAAGTGTCCGGAACCTCGTTTTTCCATATGGCCCAATGGGTTCCTGTGGCAGAAAGTGTCCGGAACCTCGTTTTTTCATATGGCCTAATGGATTCCTTATGACCTATCCTATGGCCTAACCTATGGCCTCATACACCTTCCCTGTGACCTAATCATTTCCGTGTGGGAAAAGAAAAGAATTCCTTAAAACGCGAAAATGATTAGGTCATAGGGAAGGTGTATTAGGCCATAGGTTAGGCCATAGGATAGGTCATAAGGAATCCATTAGGCCATATAAAAAAACGAAGTTCCGGGCACTTTCTGCCACAGGAATCAATTAGGCCATGTGGAAAAACGAGGTTCCTGACACTTTCTGCCAGAGGGAATCCATTAGGCCATATGGAAAAACGAAGTTCCGGACACTTTCTGCCATAGGGAATCCATTAGGCCATATGGAAAAACAAGGTTCGGGACACTTTCTGCCGGAGAGAACCCATTAGGCCATGTGGAAAAACGAGGTTCCTGATTTTTTCTGCCACAGGGAATCGATTAGGCCATATAAGGAACAACGAGGTTCCGGACACTTTCTGCCAGAGAGAATCCATTCCGTTAAAAACCTACAAGGCGAACAGCCCTTCAGGTTTAAGGCAAACAAGTTCCAAGCACCCTTGCAAGCAAAGCAAGCTCACAAAACACTCGGACAGTTCACACTTTCAGCACGCACAGCTCACTGCTGGTCTCACGTGTCTTGAGCCAAACGACAGTAGTCGTGGCACCTCTTAAAAGCTCCCAAGCACTACAAAACAAGGGAAAACAGGTTGAGGCTACCGCAAAACCGTCACGCAAGCTCAAACTACGTTCTACAGGCACTGACCACCTGAAACTAGCAAAACTGTACAACTATACAGGTACCGAGGAAAACTCTGTGTCGCACCTAAACACTACTGGGCAGAGCACTGGTTTTCTACACCCCCCCACGACGCAGTAGCTGTCGGAGGTACCAGGTGGAGTTCCCTTAAACAGTACTCGCACGCCACTTTAGTAGCGATGCGATTCGGAATCGCGTTCCTGAGGCCGTGGCAGTCCCTACGCACGTGGAAACAGTCTCCGTAAGCAGAAGTAAAGACAGCCATCTTCTGGCCCGACCTTGGCAGAAACGAAAGAAGGTCCTGCACAGTCTGGACGCGGGAGCTCTCGGTACGCAGTTTCTGCAAGCACACTCCAAGCGCAACACCCACAAGCAGTGGGACAAGCACAACAGTGAGAAGCCCTACACTCGGAACTTCGAGAAGCTTCTCTTGCACTTCCACAACCAGGCCAAACACCATGGCACGCTCGGCAGCGAAAGGAGCCAGAGACATCTTAAACGTCCTGGCAAAGAAAGAAAACACCGGAAAGTTTGAGCAAACGGGCTGCGCAGCAAACATGTAGCAACATGTCCTCGACAACGACAAGACTCTCGTAAAAAGTCAAGAGCGCAACGCTTCGAAGAAGGACTTTACAAGCTCTACCGGGTAGTGCTGTGTATTCTTGAGGTCGAAGTCCTTCGAGTGCTCATGCTTCCCAGAGCAACGATAGACACGAATGCTCTCAGCGACTGCTGGGTGTGTGGTAACAACACGCCATCGCTTGGCGATCAGAAGATGATCGCGGCCCCGCATAGCAAGCGCACAACCATCAACTGGAACGTCGTGCAAAACGTAGGGGCGTGAGGAAAGAAAATGCTCAGTCTGGCGCCAAGACCAGTAAGCACAAGCACGCGGCCACTCAATGGCCCAAGCATGCACAAAGCTAGTAAGCTCGACCAAGCTTCTCCAGAGCTTCCGGTGAAGCCTCCAGTGCTGAGCCAACCGCCCTCGGCGATAAGCTGGATCACGGGCACGCAGCCTCTGATACGGGCAGCCTCCTGTGCACGGGGTACTAGCCCATAAGAAGACAAAACCCTTCTTCTTGATCTGCTCAGCAAAGATGGCTTTGAGCTCAAGCAAGGTCTGTGCACTGGCACCATCATCACGCTCACTCACAGTAAGCACATTCACCCAGTTTAAGTCCTGGCTAGCCGCTCTCATCGATGATTCAACGGGGGCACAGAACTCAATCACCAACCAAGAGGCATGCGGCATGGCGGCAAAACGGTCACGCAAGCTAACATGGTTCTTACCAACAAGCATTGCACCGCACAACGCAACAAAGCCATCAAGCAAACAAGCAATAACGGCAACGTCACGCAAGCCAAGTCCCCACATGTGCTTCAAGGTAACAGTCCAACTCAGAGGTTTGGTGAACAAATCTGCAACATTGGCTTCACCGCGCACGCCAAAGATAAAAATCTGCTTTTGCCTGAGCTGGTCTTGGATAAAGCACGCCCTAAGGTCAATGTGCCTCACCTTCCTCAGCCCATCAGCCTTGCTGATAGCAACTGCAGCCTCGCTGTCACAGAAAAGATGGGGCTTTGGCAGATCTGCCCATCCAAAGACATGCGAGATGGCGCGGCGGATAGAGAGAGCCTCTTTCGCGCCCTCCACAAGCCCATAGAGCTCGCTCTCGGCAGAACTCAAGGCAACAGCCTGTTGCAGACGACTCCAGGCCTTCAAACAGAAGCCTCCCAACATCACGCACCCTCCGCTGATGCTCTTCCTGTCAACGTTCTTCTCGCTACCCCAGGAAGCGTCCACATAGCAATCAAGGCGCAGGTTCTCTTCAGCAACCGGGTTCACTACCTGCTTAAAACCCTGAATATACTTCAAGTAACGCAACATAGCTCTCATAGCTCTCTCGTGCTTTTCGAGTGGATTCGCCTGGCCTCGGGCCAGCATGCTCACGTAGTAGACCACATCCACCCTTGTCATCGCAAGCCATGACAGCCTTCCCAGGGAACTGCGAAACCTCGCAGCAGCTTCAGAAGACAGGGATTTCTCCAAGCAAGGATCTTCTTTGTCGTACAACTCCTTTAGGTTGGGCGGCGTGCCACACGCGGTCACCTTGGAGTTCCCGAAGAAACCCTTGTAGATTTCCTCGTAGTAGGAATCGGACATGGTGACACACAGGGAGTCACTAGAATGCTCTCGGGCAATCTGTCTTCCAAGAAAGGTGATCTGACCGTCGCGGTCCAGATCGGCTGTGACCTTCACCTTCACAGCGGTCTTCAGCTGCTCCACCACATGGTAGATAGCTTCATCGCTGTCTCCTGTGATGAGAAGATCATCAACGTAGCAAAGAACAACCACACGCTGGCCTCCAAGCACAGAGCCTGAAAACAAACAAGCCTCAGTCTCACAGGGCTCCAGGTCACAGAGCTTCTTCAGCAGCTTTGCCAGGTGACGCGACCAGGTCTGAGCTGCGACTCTTAGACCATATAGGGCCTTCTTAAGGCGCAAGTAGCCACGGCGGCCGTCCTTGCCCTTCACTCCGTCTGGCAGCCTGACCACAATGTGGCCATCTTCCTCGTCGAGGTCCGCGAAGAGAAACGCGGTGCTCACATCCAACCCGACGATGTTCCTCCTCTTGGAACCCGCGTAGAAAAGAAAAGTTCGCAGCGCTTCTGCAGAGCTTGTGGCAGCAGAGATGCCAAGCTGTGCCGCGGTCGCTCCCTGCGCAAAGTCACGAGCAACTACCCGACACCTGACAAGCGGATTCTCCTTCCCCTCAACACGCTCTACTTTGGCATTGGAGACCCACCTTGTAGAGATCACTTTCTGCTTCGGATCAACATGCCACACAACATCACCGACAGCAAGCGATTCAAGAGCACGAAGTTCACGCAACATGCCTTCATAGGTCAAGCCAATATCAAGCAGGTGCCCCGTCACATCATCCTTTGCAGAAGCTGGCACTTCGACAAGCAGCTTCTCCCCCCCAAGCTCGACAACCTGAGGAGTAACAACCTTGGTGGCGGCTCCCGCAAAACAAACCGACGCACCAGCAAAGGCGATGGACTCTCGGTACATCATACTGGACACCATGGCCTCCCGCTCTTCTTCAGGGAGTGCCTCAAGAGGTTCAGGATCAACTTGCATGAAATCAAGCTCGCCTGGGCTCGGGGCCTCGATCTGCTCGAGTTCTTCTCCAAGCTCTATTTCATTCTCAACTCCAGGCAGACTGGGCTCATACTCAGCCAAATCCTCATCCAATGGAAAATTCGGGAACGGATCAAGATCATCCGGCACATCAAGCCCAAGATCAACACCAAATCCAGCACCCAAATCATCACGCCCGGTCACTTCTTCTTCAATTGGGGCCTGATCGAGGATTGCCCGGCTGGGATCGAAAGAGTTTCTCACAAACTCAGCGTATCGATCACGGCACTTCTGGGTGTGCCAGGCCTTATCTGCTGGAAAACCGCGCAGCCGGCAAGCTCGGCACCTTGGGGTTCTCCCGTTTTCTTCAATCCACTCTGGTGGTGGTCCTCGGGTTGCGGTGTTCGGCAACGGGAGGTCGCGCACATTGTCACCACTGCTCTCGGGGAGCTTCTTCTGGGAATCATCCCTTCTTCCGGGCAACATGCGACAAACACCTTTCAAGCTCGACACCTCAAAAGTGAGAGGAACCAACATCCGGATTCTTGCGCTTCTCGCAATCTTCAAAGTGCCATCCCGCAGCCTAAACTGCACAATGTGGCTTCCACTTCCGACTTCTGGTCCAAGGTAGGCGGCGTGGCCGTAACGGCCGGTGATTTTATCACGCAAAGAGGGAGGAGGAGTGGCAAGCACAGCAGCACCCCAAACATAGGCGGCATGCGGTCCACGGGTGGTCTTCAAGCACCGCTGTTCTGGGGACAGCGCTGATCCAGGATGCACCTGGTACCGGTTGTAGACCTGGGCAACGTGCATCAAAAGATACGTAACACCCTTCCCGCAGGGCTCCAAGCCGACCTGTTCCAACCCAGCACACAGTGTGTTTGCACCTTCCTTGATGGTCCTCACAGCACGCTCTGCAACAACAGCATGCCGACCAACAGGGGCATCCACAACCTCGATGGCACCAGCGGTCAAACCATCAGCAAAACTTTGCGCAAGGTTCTTCACAACACCCTCAATGTCCGACTTCACACTCACCGTCAACTCACTGGGAGCAACACCAACCAAGCCAACGCTACGACTCCATGCCGACATGTCACTCAACATGGCTTCCTTGGCTGCTGGGCCTCGGGATCCGCTCACCTCACGGTACGGAACTACACCGAGGGCAAAAGCACCAACCAAAACCAACACCAGGAAAGCGAGGCCCTTGTAGAAAAACTTATCTATCTGCACCTCTCTCATCCCTGAGTCCTGGGGCCGATCCTGGATTCTGGCGGGTTCAAGCCCACGACCTTGCACGCACTGTGGGCAAGACGCATTGTACGGCACATGCGATCTAAGAACATGTTCTCGCTCTAGCTTACCCCAACTCTCCTGCAACAACAGTTCCCGATCCCCTCTAAGCAACCATGCTTCACTCTGGCTATCATGGGCCTCGCTCCGGTCACGCTGTGGTCGGTCCTGGCCAACATGCTCAAGCAACTCACCATGCTGCAAATCATGCTCACCCAAACCACCAACACATGCATGCTCACCAAGCTCAACGGCAACATCATGCTCACATGCAAACGCAACCTTTTCTTGCATCAGAAGCGAGAGTCCCAAGGAAGAAGGACCATCGGATATTCCTGGATGGTGGGCGTCCTCGGAAGATTGGCGGGCGTCCTTGGAGGATCCTTGTGCACCGCCATGGCTCACTCTATCTCGATGCTCTCGAGCTCCACCACCTCGCCCCGCGAGTTGTAGATCTTGCCGTCGTCCCCGATGTGCAGCTCCTCGGCTCTCCTCTCTGCTGGGGGCTCCTCGGCTCTCGTCTCGGCTGGGGTTTCCCTGGCCCTTGCATCCACCGGCACACTGGACACTGGTGACCATGGCGGCAGACTGGACACAGGTGACCACTCTGAGGGCGCAGAGGCCCCTCGTCCGGCTGACCTCGGGTCTCTCGGTGGCGTGGGAAGCCTCCTCCGCGGCGGTACCGGTGGTGGGGGATTGATCTCCATGCCTCCTTCCACCTTTATCTGTGGCACCTTTGCTGCACGCGCGGCCTCCACCTTGGCTCGCGCAGGTGGTGTTCTCGGTTGCGGTACCATTGGCGATCCTGGTGGTCCTGGGGGTTCCTTGATGACTTCGGAAATCGTCACCTCCACGAAAGGAATCTCCAGGCCCTTGATTTGCGCATAGTGGTCCTTGACATGTTTTTCCAATGTCCTCCGCACCGGAGGGCCCTTCTGCTCCTCGGCCTTCTTCTTCATGGCGTTGTTGATGGCCTTCATGAGGTAGCCCTGCTTCTTCTTTTCCTTGGCTCGCTGCGAAAGCATTCTCAGCGCAGTCTCCGTCTGCCCGGGAATCCCGCGCTGGGCCCGGCTCTTCAAGACGATCTTTCGGACCTTGGCTGGCATTGCCTTCACCACGGGCGGCTTGGGCTGCCTCTTCACCAGTGGCTGCGGTGGGTCCTTTGACCCCGAAGACGGCTCCGCCTTTGCTCTGGCCACACTGCCCTTGGGCTTCTTGACCTCTGGGACCTCGATCGCTTCGGCGACCCTCTTCTTGGCCTCTGTGGCTGCCTTCTTCTCTGCCTCCACGGCCTCTGTGGCTGCCTTCTTCTCTGCCTCCGTGGCCTCTGTGGCTGCTTTCTTCTCTGTCTCCGCGGCCTCTGTGGCTGCCTTCTTCTTTGCCTCCGCGGCCTCTGTGGCTGCTTTCTCCTTTGTCTCCGCGGCCTCTGTGGCTGCCTTCTTCTTTGCCTCCGCGGCCTCTGTGGCTGCTTTCTCCTTTGCCTCGGCTTTGGCGGCTCTCTTCTTCTTTGCTTCCTCTGCTTCCTTGGCCCACTGGGCGCTCTCCTGGCGCTCCTTCACGAATTTCTCCGCCGCTGCTTTCGCAGCTGCCTTTGCCTGCTCTGCCGTCTTCTTCTTCACTTCCGCGGCTGGCACCAACAGCAGGTTCTGGCCCGGCGTAAGACCCACCATCGAGGTTGCCGTAAAGGCGATCGTGGATCCCTCGAAATCCTCGTGAGTCCTCGTAACAGTCGCCGCGTGCTGCTCCGCCAGGTGGCGGCGACCCGAAAGGCGCCACTCCTGCTCCGAGTCGGAGGAGGACTCCTCGGGTGCCCGGTTGCTCCTCCTCATCCTTCTTAGAAGGCTTTCCCGACGAAGGAGCGCAGCCGTCACTACGCTTCAAGCTCGCTCGGGCGGCAACTGCAACGGAACGGTCAAGCTCAACAGCACTCGAGAAAACCCATCCGCAATTGGAGACCCATCTCGTGCGAAGAACGTACCCAGCGGCCTCAACTTTAAAACTTGGCAGGAAATCCACAACCCAGCTCTTGCCCAGCAAACGCCCTAAGGACAGCAGGTTAAACTTCACAGGAGCAACAAGCACTTGGAGTTCTGTTACCACCGTCTCGCCCGAAACCAAAACGAAAGGAACCCTGACAACCGCAGACCTCCGAACTCCAATGCTGTCACCCGTTGCAGAAACACACTCACTGGCAGACTCACTGTGGCTCACAACTTGCACCCGGCTCAAAGTGTCCTCGTTGATGATGTGGGCCGACGCGCCGGAGTCAACGAGCCACCAATCCATGGTGTCATGCTGCTGGCTGGCTGCTGCTGTCTCGTGCGCTACCATGCCATGGTCAGCTCTACCTACCACATGCAACATGTCATACTCAACGACATTTTGAAAATCTGCAACAAAACGACCTGCTTCCAAGCTCAACTCTGGGGACTCTGCAAGCTCGACTGTGGTTCTGTCTGGGACCTGGTGGGACTCTGCAAGCTCGACTGTGGTTCTGTTTGGGACACCGCGGGACTCTGCAAGCTCAACTGTGGCTTTGTTTGGGTTGTCACAAGGAAAATTCTCGAGCGCAACATGCAACATGGAACCCTCAAGCGCAACAGGCTCACCGCCTTCAAGCACAACAGGCTCCGACCAAGCACACTCATAAGATGCAACGAACTCCTCCCAATCCTCCTGGGAAAAATCCGAGCAATCATCCTCATCAAGCTCAACAACCGGACAACTCAGATCAACCGCAGCTGCGAAAATCTGAGGCTCCAAAGAGGCAGCCGCGACCTGCGGCTCAAGCAAAGCAGCTGCTGATGCTCTTTCCCTCTTGGGCTTGGGACACTTATTCGAGTAGTGCCCGAACTGGTCACAGTTGTAACACTTGACGTTCTTCAAGCGCTCTGCTTTCTCCTTCTCCTTGTCCTTGTCGTTTCCAGAACCTTGCTTGCCGTCCTTTGCGGCTGCAGTCTTCCCCTTGTCCTTGCCTTTGTCCTTTCCACCTTTCCCTTTTTCTTCCTTTCCTTTCTCATTCCCTTTCTTGTTGTCCTTTCCTTTGTCCTTTCCTTTTCCTTTTTCTTCCTTTCCTTTGTCACCCTTCTTGCCCTTTCCCTTGTCTCCGAAGGTCAAAGCATTCGCGTGATCCTTTGCTGCTCCCTTTCCTTCCTTCTCTTGGAAATTCAGGATCTTAAGGTTGGCATCATAAAACTTCAAAGCAGTCTCAAGCTGGTCCATGAGTCAACCCTAGCATGCAAAAGAACATACTTCTTCACTTCAACATCAAGGTTTCTCAAAACAATCATGCAACGGTCTGCCTCACTCAACGCAAGATCTGGGAACCCTGCGGTCAAGCGGGTAAACTTGGCAAGCTCCAACTGGATGTTTCGAAACATGTCAAGTGGACGATTGGCAGGAGTGCTCGCGCGGTACTGCAGGGCCTCATTCCGAAGCGTCGAAGCCTCGATGCGGCTCGCAACAGACAACTCCTGATGCAACCTCCTCATGCACTCGTACCCAGCTGGGGAGCCAAGCTGCTCCTTCTCTACTTGCTTAACCAAGTCAAGCCCACGAGCAAACCCTTGCAACGCTTGCTTCAGGTACAAGAAGGTCCTAGTTGAACGCACGCTCTGTCCCTTTTCAAGCGATGACTGCTTGATGGTGACCTCAGAAGCAATCGATCGATGAAGCTCTTCCGGGATCCTATCATCAAAGAGAGCAATCCACGGCAGGAATTGCTCTAGGAACTCAGCCCATCCTTCGATCTCCGAGCGACGGCCTTTGCTCATCTTTCCACCATCAATCGCAGGCAGCTTAGGAACATAAGCTTCAGCTTTGGGATTCCTGATGGGAGCACCTCCCTCATCAACCTCCATTTTCCCCGACGAATCGGAGATGGAGCTAAGCTCTCCACCGTGGCCCTTGCCTCTCGCAGTAGGTGGCGCAGGCACTTCCCTGCTCACAAGAGCCTGAACTAGAGACGTAAGCTGGGCAACTTGCTGCTGCTGCTGCACCGTCTGGTACAGAAACGTCTCCACGGTGGGCGGTGATGGTGCATTCACTGGCGAAACTCCACCAAACTCTGGCAAACCTGGTGGGGGTGGCAACACACCTCCAAGAGGGTTTGGCGAGCCAGCTGGGCTTCCCACCACCGGGCTTCCGGTTGGATGCATACCCCGTTCCAGAGCCGACAAGTTCGACACCGGACTAAAAGCAGCACCCCGAGGCACACTGCTTGCTCTCGGCCTCTGGTAAGGCGGCGCAGCGTCTGACCTACTATTCCTTCGGATCATACCAGGCTCACCTGGCACATCACCGATGTTGAAGTAGCTTGGCCTGCCACGGCCTTCCATTTCTCACAAGCACAACCAAGCAAGCAACACGCCTCAAGTCAACGTATTGGGCTCTTTCTTTTGGTTGCAAGGCAACGAGCGTTCACCACGCTCCGCTACCACGTTAAAAACCTACAAGGCGAACAGCCCTTCAGGTTTAAGGCAAACAAGTTCCAAGCACCCTTGCAAGCAAAGCAAGCTCACAAAACACTCGGACAGTTCACACTTTCAGCACGCACAGCTCACTGCTGGTCTCACGTGTCTTGAGCCAAACGACAGTAGTCGTGGCACCTCTTAAAAGCTCCCAAGCACTGCAAAACAAGGGAAAACAGGTTGAGGCTACCGCAAAACCGTCACGCAAGCTCAAACTACGTTCTACACCTGAAACTAGCAAAACTGTACAACTATACAGGTACCGAGGAAAAACTCTGTGTCGCACCTAAAACACTACTGGGCAGAGCACTGGTTTTCTACACATTCGGCCAGAAAGTTCCGGACAGGTGCTACGCAGAGGACATCCAGTAGGCAGATAGAGAAACGACACTCCAGGCTCCTTCGGCCTGGGAACCCATAGGCCATCAGCAAACCCAAACAGGTAGCCTTTAAAGGCGTTTTGAAAGATAGAAAGAAGATGAATATGGCTGGTGGCCTCCTTTTGGCAGCATTCAAAGCTTTTTCGTTCCTGCTCAAGGAGTTCTCCATGTGATCAGAGGAGGGCGAAAGCACAACAACGTCGAGCCACGAACAGAAAGAAGATGAACATGGCCCATCCGCAAAGACACAATGCTAGAACTCCAGAAGACTTCTGTGGCGATGGTTTGGAAACCTAGACCAGGCTCCAGCAGACTTTGCGAAGACACATCACAGTTTCTGTGCAGTACAGAGAGTCTGCATGGCTTGATCTGCTTCAGAAACGCTGGAGTCACCTCTGGAAAAATTTCCCTGTCTTTGTACGATCTCTGTTTTGGTTACCTCCATAAAGCTGCATATTAGGACTTACCTCGGAAGTGAGTGTGCTGAAGTCTCTGTCCGCGCCCCGTTTCACTTGGCTCAAGGCTCAAGACTTGCACTGCGTGACAAGCGCGTGGTGAACAGTTGGTTGCGACGAAAGGTGTAAAAGTGCTGTAGCTTTCACTGCTGTAGCCTTGCGTGACGTAGTCAGTCAGTCGGCTTGCACCTCCTTTTACTAAACCTAGAAAGTGTGCCTCAAGGCGCGTTTGGGTTTTAACGTGGTAGCGGAGCTCAAGGTTGCTCCTCAGAGCCGTGGACCCACGAGCCGAGCCTAGCCGCGACCGTTCCCCAAGAGGACGGAGTTCAGGGCGAAGTGCTAGTCGTGCCAGTGGAGTTTCTTCTGGCTTTCCCTCAACCCCTCAAGAGTTGAGTGCACCTGGCTCGCGGACTCGTGGAAGGTCCCTCCCTGCTCGGAACAGTCCGACAGCACACCGGCCTGTGAGTAGACCCAGACCTCTTGTGAGTGCAGGTCAAGTGCCTCAGGTGCCTTTTCCACAGGTGCCTCAACAGGTTCCTTTGCAGCAGGGTTTTCAGCAGCAGCAGCAGCCTCAGTTTGGAACGCAACCGACTTTCCCTCACGGAGAAGGGAATCCGCAGCAGGCAACTGTGCCTAGTCCAGAAGACAACACTGTCAACCTTTTCAGGCACATGTTGCAAGCCCAGGATGAACAGATCCGAGCTCAGCAGGCCAGATTTCGCAGCTTACCGAGATGGTGAAGACGCTCGCCGTTGCGAGTGCGAATGCTGCAAGTTCGGCCGCAAGTGCAGCACCCGTTGCTGCGAGTTCGTCCCAAGAGACGCCTGCTGCAGCTCTGGGCTCCTTCAGAGTTGACTCTGATGGTGTTGTGAAGATGGATGTGGACACAGGCTTGCGCAGCAACAGGGCGGAAAACTACATTCCGTCCCTGCCAAAGTTGGCAGCAGACAAGATGAGATCGCGCCATGAGGAAATCTCCACGTGGACCGCTTACCGCGAAGAACTGACCTCCTGGCTGTGTCTTTTAGACGACCGCTACGCGGAGGAACTGCAAGAGGCTGTGGAGAGCGGTGTTCAGGTTCAGCAGATCAGCCTCTCAAAGGGGAAGGCCGCTCGTTCCACTAAGCTGTGGTACCTCTTGAAGCAGGCTCTCGCTGGTTTTCAGCGAGGAGTTGACATAGCCAAGCTTGTCGAGTTGAGTCAAGGCGGTGCCGCTGCAGGGTACGACCTCTGGCGTGAGTTGAACAAAGAACTGTCTGTTAGGTCTCGTGTGGAGGGACAGGCGCTCAGAGAGCAGGCTCTCTTGATCGCGCCACCAAAGCACTTGAGACGGCCATTGGATATTTTTCGCCATATGATTTCTGATTTTGCTCGCTACCGCACGCTCGTTGCCAACAAGTACCCAGACCTTGAACTGCAGCAGGCTGATGTTATCAGCTGCATCTTGAAGCACCTTCATGATGATTGCAAGAAGTACCTTTTGTTGCATGGGTCTTTGACAACCTTGGAGCAGCTTGAGCGCGGTTTGGTTTTCTATGATGAGCAGCTTCGTGTTTTGAACTTTCACAAGGAAGCCTCGAACGCCAAGGGCTTTGCAGCTTTTGGTGCTGATCGTTCTGAGAAGGGTGAGCCCAAGGGTGGCGAGCCCAAAGGAAAAGGTCACGGGAAGGACCAAGGCAAGCATGGTGATAAAGGCAAAGGCAAGGACAAAGGAGGAAAGGGAAAGGACAAAGGCAAGGGTGGCAAGAAGGGCGGAAGGGCCCGATCTTCGACGCCGGCTCCTGGGAAGAGGAAGCCGGGCACTTGCAATTACTGCCACAAGCCGGGCCATTGGGCCAACGAGTGCAGGAAGAGGATTGCCGATGAGAAGGCTGCTGCGACAGCAGCGGCGGCAACAGAGAGTGCTGCTCCCAAGGTGGCCCCTCCTGCACCTCCCTCGACTGCTGCGCCAGCTCCCACTGCTCCAAAGGGTGCCGGGAAGATTGGCAAAGCGGCCCTCCTTATGTCGTCATTGTTGCCCGCGGCAGGACAGATTTCTGAAGCAATGCCTGAGAGGGGACAGTTTTTCACCATGACTGCCTTGATTTTCACGTTTTTCATGTTTTGCATGGTAGGATGCTTGATTTGTCGGTTGGTTGCATGCTTGAGTAGCCCACGGCAGTCATGTTTCACGTATGCTTGCGTAGCCGTAGCAGTGACTGCTTTGAGCCTTGCTTCCGCGCCGCAGCCTCAGCTTCGGGATCGGTCTTCAGAGTGCCTTGCTTTTCCAACCTTGGCACTTCCTGCAGTCACTAGGGACGACCCCTCGTATCTTTGATTGATAGCGGTGGGAGTGTTCACCTTGTTTCGCAAGACATGCTTGGAGTGACTGCGAAGCTGATCCGAGAGCTTGAGGTTGAGCCTCTCTTTGTAAGTGTCGCCAACGACCAGACTATGGAGATAACTAGGTATGGGTTGCTAGAGCTTTGGTTCCCTTGTTTCGAAGCGGGGCCCTCTGGAACCCAAGCTTACAGAGAGATTCGAGTGCAGCTGGAAGCGTATATTGCCCCCAATTCGATAAGCATCCTTAGCTCAGGCATCTTGCAGTCTTTAGGCTTTAGGATCTTTCATTATGACTATGATCCTCAGTTACATGTTGCCTATCCTCCGGGTGGTCTGCGCTTTGAGACAGAATTGTATGCCAACACGTCGTGGCTGAAAGCTTGTACCTACGTTGAGCCTGATTCTACTGATGGTTCCGTGCAGTCGGTTGAGAAGGGAAGCGTGAGTTCTGTTGTCCCGTCTCACCCTGTAGGTGTAGGAGTAGGGCTTGAAACCGTAGGAGCGCGTGTTGGTCGGTCGGTCGCTTCGTCTCACCTAGCCCACTCTTGCTCTGAAGGCCCAGTAGAACCTGTAAGGGACGATGGCTGGGTCCGACCACGAGATGGACCAGGACATGGAGAACTCGACCTTCCGGGTTCAAAGGTTGCCGGCGGAGCAGACGGAGCTCTCCAACGACGTGGCGCTGCCGACTCCGGTCTCTTCCCCGGAATTGTCTCCTCACCTCACAGAGCCGGACTTGCCGACAGCAGAGGTGGAAGAGAGTCCGCCGATGAGTTTTGCGAGCCTTTTCGAAAGCAGCCCGGTGGAGCCGCCGAGTCCGTTGATTCTGCCAGGATCGGAGACTTCCCCCGCGGCGCTCTTACGAAGGCTGGTGCCAAGGCACTGGCCAGGCAAGACTCTCCAGACAGCCCGGTCGTGACTACTCCTGTGTACGCATGGCGTGGGAAAGTGGCTCCTCTCAAGCCACCCATGCCAGAGCCGGATACAACTCCTATGCCTCCCGTGCCGGAGCCGAGCACGGTCCCTATGAGCGTGGAAGCACAGGAGGAGGAGACGGACGAGGACGAGTGTTGGGGCAAATGGAGACCAACGTCGAGCACCACAGCCTCCAACATTGCTCCTGGCTCGGGTGCGCCCGCAGCCAGCTCCCAGAGCGCCGTTATGCAGGAGAAAATTGCGGATCTAGCCCAGTTCAGGCAGCGAGCCAGCGAAAGGAGGCAGGGGGTGTTATCCGCGATACGTGGGGCACAGCAGCCTGTGACTCCACCGAAGGCCCCAGGCTCAACAGCTATGGTGCCAAGTACGCCCCCAAAGGGGCCAGCCACACCACCGAAGTCTCCGATTACACCACCAAAGGGGCCAACCCACCGCCAAAGAGTCCGCCAAAGAGTCCGCCAAAGGCCGCGCCAGCGCCGCCCAACATCTGGACAGCACCACCTCCACCGAGGGCCGCTCCGAAGGCTGCCGCTCCAAAGGGTCCAAAAGCAGCGGTTCCAAAGCCGCCGAAGGGTCCGAAGGCAGCGGTTCCAAAGCCGCCGAAGGGTCCCCGCCGAAGGGCACGACTACAATAACGCCGGCTCCTTTGACAACGCCGGCTCCTGTGGCAACGCCGGCTCCTATGACATCGCCGGCTCCTGTGGCAACGCCGGCTCCTTTGACATCGCCGGCCCCTGTGGCAAAGCCGGTGGCAACAACAACACCTCCGGTGGCGACGGTGGATCCTGTGATGCCGACGAGGCATATGCCCTTCTCGGCCATGGAAGGTGCCCGGATGGGGTTCTTGGGCCAGAGAGAAGTGACGGACTTTGCACAGGCCGCGGCTCGAGCAAAGGCCAGTGCTCAAGCAAAGGCCGCTTCGACAAGGATGCCGAGCCCTCCTCCGGCGCCCAAGGTGGAGAATACGCCGGAGCCTCCTCGAGTTCCAGCTCAAAGGTCGATGCCACAACAATGCAGATGCAGGTTCCTATGCAGATTCCGGTGCCCATGCAGATGCACGTGCCCCCGCAGATCCCCATGGATTACCGCTACAGGCCCTATCCGGCCCGACCGACCACAACACCGAGGCCGAGTACAGTACCAGTGGCGCCGAGTTCAGCGCCGATGCCAACGCCCACAGCAGCGCCTTCTCTCCGGGCGCCATTTCCAACATCAAGGCCGTCGTTCATGCCGCCGGCAGCCACACCAAGGCCTATAACAAAGAAGCTGATGCCGGCATCCAAGCATGCGCCAAAGCCACGTGCAGTGGTGGGCGTTCACTACACCATCGAGATGCCCACGGAAGAGGAACGATTTGTGGCGCCGCCGACCAGTTTGGCAACGGCAGTGAAACCGGCACCTTTGGTTCCTCCGCTTGTAGACCTCGAAGAGGTCGAGGCAATCAGCAGCGACAGCGACCTGTAACTTTAGCCGCTCTTGAGCAGCAGCCAAAAGAGAGAGCTCGTGAAGTTCTCTTGCAGAGTGCCGCTGTCAGAGAAGTGCTGCCGGTAGGTTGCCCAGCGTGTGTTCAGCTAGGTAGTCCAGCTTGCGTGCAGGTAGGTTGCCCAGCGTGTGTTCAGGTAGGTAGTCTAGCTTGCGTGCAGGTAGGTTGCCCAGCTTGTGTTCCGGTAGGTAGTCTAGCTTGCTTGCAGGTAGGTCGTGCAGCCTGCGTGCCAGTAGGTAGTTCAGCGTGCATGTCGGTCGGTCGCCCATTGCTTGATTCAGGTGATGTGGTTGGTGCCATTGGTGTTGAAGAGCTAGAGCAGCTTTTTGATGATGATGGTGATGACCGTGAAGGGTTAGAGAGAACCACCCCGAACAACACCAAACCCCCGGTAGACCCTGAAGAAGCTCTCCCCGAAAACATCGGTGCCGAAGCTAGATTGCGCCACCAACGTCAGGGTCATCCCCCCTACTGGGGTGGCTGTCCTAGCTGTGTAAGGTCTAAAGGGCTAGCGCCCGCCCGAACACGCAAAAGTGTCGACCCACTTGAGGTGCAGATGGATCAATCCTGGTATCGAGGCATCCGTTTGATCGCTGTGGTGCACGTACCGACATATTGTATAGGGACAGCTGCGACTTGTGTGGGAGATAACCGAAAGGTCACGGTGGGTAAGCTAGTCAGATTCCTCAAATCATTCGGCGTTAAAGAGGTTCATGTTGTGCACGACGGGGAACCGCTTTTAGCAGCTATGGCAGCCGAGGTCGTTGAGGTTACAGGTGGGAGTTCAGTTTCTACAAAAACCTCGCCTAACAGACACGCCCCGGTAGCTGAGAGAGCGATCCGAACGCTTAAAGAGACAGCTTTGGCCAACGAGCTTCATGCTAAGGGTGTGAGTGGCTTGAAATTGTTGGCAAATGAGGAAGCGATGGAATTGCTTCACAGCCACGCGGCTGCTTCACACAACCGGTTCG